>CM040916.1:53244730-53314730 GCA_023029165.1 Gobiocypris rarus
CACACACACACACCATTTAAAATCATTAAAGGGGTACTTCAGCGCTGGGAAGATGAATCTGTATTTAAACTGGGTCATTAATGTAGTAGAAATGTGAAATTATTTTTGAATTTGGTGCCTTCTAGACTGAGAAAACACAGAAAATGTATTTTTGTCTCATGGGGATGAAAGACAACAATTCCCAGAATGCACTGCTTCACTGCCCTACTCTAGGCACGGCTAGTCGGCTACTGGATTACTGGATCACTTGCCCACCGCGTTCATTTTCAGAAAATCAGTTAGAGACACTACAATTAAAAACTGAACGTGTCTGTTCGATATAATGCAGTGAGCGATTGAGCGTCACGGCACAGACGCAGCAGGATCGGATTACATTCATCACATGAGCGGAGGGAAAAGCGGGATTCACGGCTGCGGCCGCATTCACAGCGCGTGATCAGTCTGGCGTGTGTTCAGTTCATGTCTTTGGAAGCTTAACTTTCATAGGAAGTTCATTTGAAAAGTTGAAACACTCACTTTGCTCTCCACCGCTCCGTTTACATGAATCTCCGCAGCTCCCGAGCCGAGTGCTGTGAGTGTGATGTTGAAAACATGTGGGAACAGCGCCTCCTGCTGGCTGTAGTCTTCAGCCTCTGGAAAAAAACTCCTCCGATGATGCAAAATGGCGATATTTGCGTCATCGGAGGAATTTTTCCAGAAATAAAATACATAATTCTCGTCTCAGGGAGATGAGGGGAAAGTACGATAATTTGAATATAGTCCCGGGTTTCTACTGATACAAAGCTTAATGCTAATCAGGGTGAGCGCCCTGCTGGCCTCACTCACACCACCTCCAGCAGACACCTGTTTTTCCCCAGAGTCTCCCATCCAGGTACTGCCCAGTCTCAGCCCTGCTTAGCTTCAGTGGGAAACCAGTCTTGGGATACAGGGTGATACGGCTGCTGGCCAAGTTCTGTGCGACTGCTACTATTGGGCGAAACGTGCACTTTGTGTGCCGTGGAAAGCGGCTTAACAATATAAATAAATATATAATTCAGATTTATGTGTATAACCTCAGAAGATGTAGCTCTCTGCTTTCTGTCAGTTCGTACACACTGACTGCACAGAAACGCTGTTAATTCTATATGTTTATAATGCATGTTATGTAAATGGTCTGTTGTGTTGGACTGGTGTTTGTGTTTGCAGGCTGTCATCCACAGAGAGCCTGAGACAGCTTTCCCAGCAGCTCAACGGACTCCTGTCTGACGTGAGTCACGCCACCCGTCTGTCTGCTTTAATGTCTGTGTTCGGGTCGGTCGGGATGCTATGACGTTTTTTTTCCTGCCCTGCTTGGTTACATCAGCAGAAAAAGTCATTTCAGAAGGATTTACATTTTTAGATTAACATGCTTTTTTTATTCTTTATGTTATTAACTCCGATGGTTCCTCCCAAATGAACCAACAATATTTGAGGAGCTCTTTTCCAAAACGCTATAAATCCATTTTAATAGTTTTCATGAAAAGATCATTTTTTTTACCTACACCCATAAATTGTTTTAATATTGATTTATCCTGTTAAAATGGTCTATTGAACATGTTAAACAATGATTGTTAAATGAAACAACAATAATGTTGATTATAAATTCAAAGTCATTATTTTTTTGTTTCAAAACGCTACAAATCCATCCTTTTTTTATATGTAGTTGGTTTATGTCTGTAAAAGTTGGGGACACTCAAATTATGATCCAAGTTACTCAACTAAATATACAAATAGAATTTATTAATTTGGTCATATATAATTCTATAAACTATCCAAATTAAACTAGCCAAATCAAATTTTGTTGCAATGTTGTCCTGTTTAACACTGTGAAGCTGCTTTGAAACAATCGTCATTGTAAAAGCGCTATATAAATAAAGTTGATTGATTGATTGATTGTAAAAGCAACAACAAAAACAACAACGCAACTCATGTCACATTAAGCATATAACATCGGGGATCAAAACGATTGCGATTACAACCGTAATCGGGGGGGGTTGGGTGTCGTAGATTGCCGGTAAGAATTGCGTTCCAGACGGGATTTTGTTCCGACCAGGAACGCGTTTGCGGGGAACAGGCACTTTCACTTTCAAAGGGGCAGTGGATTGAGACGGGACGAGAGGATATATCGCGTTTAGGCTAAAAACAGGCTTGGCGCTTATAGCGGTTTGGAAAAAAACTGCATCTTGCAGTACATTTAAACAAGGAAATATAACGATTTGGCATTAAAGATTGCTGGAGCAGAGAATAGGTTCAGTACACAGCTTGATGGCATGACAAACTCATTTTCTTTTAATTTGGTGTTTATCGCGTTTTGGAAAAGAGCTCTTCATTTGTTCATTTACATGCCTTGGGAGAGTTACAAAAATAAAAGAATAAACATATTATGCACGTTAGAAGATGTTAAATTGTAAACACTTGTAAATACCCCACATATCAATAATTTCAGGATTATTCAATTCCCAAAGACGCCTGATTCGTTTTGTGTTGTGTAAATGTTAATTGTTTTTATTTCCATCTTGGGTGAAATGCAGTCAACGACATACATCAATGGAGACAGCGATCACGGTCAACGAAGGAGCTGGAGGTATTACAAGCATTTTACTATTAATTCACCTCCGCTTTTTTAAAACATGAACAACTGTTTTGCTGTGAAGGAGTTAGGGCTGGGCGATTATATCGAATATTAGCGATACTATCGCAATAATTTTGATGACGGTGTAAAATTTGAAAATATCGTGAATATCAAATATTTCAAATTCAACCTGCAAACTTTCCCAAATAACATTACCAGATAACGCAGAGCTTTGCTTCCACCATTCACTAAACATCGGAAGCAGAAGAGTTAAATATATACCCGCAGCGTATGAAAAAGAACGCAACAGAAACATGCGCGCATGAGAGGAATAATAGCGCAGCGCGGGACTCTGACCTGAAGCGCACACGCCTTTCACACAACATGCGATCGGGATTCAGTTCCTTCATGGATTATTGGGATTCAATGGTCAAACAAATGTAAAGATGCATGTCCTGGCAAGTATTCAGGTAAACACAGTAGTGTATGTCTTTAGTGACGTATCCACTGATCTATATAATTTATATAGATCAGTGGAACGCATAGAGAGTTGGAGTGAGAAATCGTGTGTTACAATGAGTTTGGTCCGTGCAGCTCTTAAAGGGCCGGACCTCATATTCTGTGTGATTTAATGTTAATCAAACAACAACGAAAATTTGATTTTTTATTTATTTCTTGACTTGCTGCTGTTAAATAGACCCACTGTAGTTGAAAATAAAGCACTGTTTTACTTGTTTTACTTATGTTTTTTTTTTTTAAAGATCAAATTAAAAATCTATATTGTAATTATAAAAGTACATTTCAAAAAATATTAAATTACTCGTATCATGATTTAAGATTTTGGTCATCCCAACCTGTTACCAGTAAACGTAAACATTTTGTATTTAATTTGGTCCTATCTAAATAGTTTTTGTTGTTTTAATGGGGGCAAAATAAAAAATTTTTAAAATTTAAAAGCAATTGCAAACATATCGAGATATATATCGAATATCGTCAAAATTTTGAAAATATCGAGATATATTTTTGGGGGATATCGCCCAGCCCTAGAAGGAGTAGAGGTTTATAATTAGGCAGCGGCTATTTACACTTATATTTTCTTAATGATAATTGCTATTTACACTCAGCGAAAATAACATTTTCTTAGCGATAGATGATATTTACACTAAGTTGATATATTCGATATAAGTTGTTATATTCAACACCATATAAAAGTAGCAGTTCTTTGCAATATGTGTAAATAGTAATCACATGTAATTTATACTTTTTGACAGATACATACTATTTACACCTCAGAGTTGTTGTACATTAAAAGGACTAGGGGTGCACCGATCCGATATTAGGATCGGATATCGGCCGCGATATCGGCCGCGATACTGACAAACTTTTTTTTCACAGCAGAACCTACGTCATTCATCAGCTTCTCATGTGTCGCATGCTAGAAGCAACATGGAGCGAGTCATGCTCTCACTCTGCCCAACTTAATCTCACGCTTAATCTCACGCTTTTTATATTAAACAAAGCTTAGTTTTTACATTTTTCAAACACTATAAATAGCGTTTTTGGCGCTAATATAGCGTAATGTTAAAGCCAGAGGCGTTGAAAGCCGGAGTTGTGCATGCTCTAATCTCCCGGTTCATGAAGCGCTCAATACTTCTAGCCCTGTGTCAATGCATTTTTTGAATGGCTTAAGCGGATACACAAGTTTCACTATACAGATGTTTGCAGCAAGTTTTGGTAAACAGAATAGTGTGCATTGATTATTAAGTCAACCATATTTACAGGATCGTTTTATCATGGAGAGTGATAGAGATGCAACACACATTAATGTTATTCTTGTATTTAGCCCTCAGGTATTCCTACTAATTGGTTACACTCATACTCATTGATGGTTAAATGTGACCATAGACCGTAACGAAAGGAAGGTATAAGGTGGAAAGTATACAGTTTATAATTAATTCAATAATAGTATCGGATCGGTATCGGGTATCGACAGATACACAAAGCCCAGGCATCGGTATCGGGACTGAAAAAGTTGGATCGGTGCACCCCTAAAAAGGATGCAATAATAACAATGAGTGTAAATTATTATATTCATTTAAATTAGTAAATGGATTCCGCCTGAATGGGATGATAAAAGCCCTCCCTACACCTTACCCAATAAAGGCTTTTATTATAATTAAACATTTCATTAGGCACTTTATTTTCACATTTAGAACAGTTTCTTCATTTTTATTGAAAGTAAATGCATTTCTGGTGTGATTTGTGATGAAAAAAGAGATGAGAACAAACTCTACACAAGGCGGATTCGAACTCAGTCAAATGCATCAAAATCAAGATGATTAAGCAATGCGCTTTACTGATTACCACTGAGGATGTTGAAATCTGAGCGCTTTTTTAAATCGAATATCACTTGCCAACAATGCACGCTCTTTGCACTTAGTGTGAATAGACACTCTGTTATAATTAACACTCCACACGGTCACTAATCTCGCTCAAGGAGATAATCTTATTGACGTTCTTATGATGAAAATAGCCTGACGTCTGTAGGGCTTTATAGCGTTGGTCTGTATAAGAGCGCCAGTCTTCATTTTCACAATTATATCCCAGATTGATTCCTTCATGGTTTAACAGACCAAATCAAGAACAATTTAAGCATTTCTTGGTAATATTAAAGAAGCGTGTCCCTCTTCTCTCTGCTGTACACTACTTGAGTCTTAATTGGTGTATCTCTCAGTATGTGCTGGCGTTGATCTCCTGCCACACGCTGATCAAACATCCTGTTTCACCTTCACAAACACAGAAAGAGGCTTGGTTTATTAGTTACAGTCTTACTCAAAAGTTTAAAAGAGTTTTGTCTGCTCACCAAGGCTGCATTTATTTGATCAGTAAAAATGTGAAATATTATTACAGTTTAAAACAGCAGTTTTCTGTGTGAATAAAGTGTAATTTATTCCTGTGAATTTTCAGCATCATGACTTCAGGCGTTTCTTTGGTGGAAATAAAGCTTGGCTGTTTGGTCCCTCTGCCACAGTTAAAGGGATAGTTCACCCAAAAATGAAAATGTGATGTTTATCTGCTGACCCCCAGGGCATGAGAGATGCAGCAGAACACAAGTGAAGATGTTTATCTCAACCGTTGCAGTGTGCCAGTCGTATAATGCATGTGAATGGTCATACGTGAGAGTATGAGAGCTTTGAGAGAAAAAAACATAGACATACAAATCAAAATTAAACTGATGGAAGTGATGGCGCTAGCGGCTTTTGTACATAATGTTGTATTTGAGGTAGGGCTGGGCGATATGGCCCAAAAAAATTATCGCGATAAATGTCAAATCTTTATTTCTTTAAAGTTTAAAGGCATATTTTTGCTCCTGAGTGAAAGATGTAGAAATCAGACAGTTAATTGTGGTTTTAAACTATCCTTTATTATCAAAACATGACACACACTTCCCAAACAGGTGAACAATTGATCAAAACTGAGGTAGATTTATTCATTAAAAAAAACTATGTTAATAGAGTAGAATATTATTAATATAAATAGAATATATAAAATAAATATCTATAGTAAAATCTAGAACTGTAATGATAACATTTGGCTTTACTGACTGCAAATGCAAGATAATGTTAATGTCAATAAACAAAATTGAATTAAAAAAAATCTTTCGCATGCCAAAACTTTAAATAAATGACATTGACAATATAAATTAAAATTAATAATATTAATATTAATATTAAAATTAATAAATAAAAAACAATCTTAACTGACCTCAGCATTTTTTATTCTACACTCAATATATCAAAAATATATATAAAGAATTAAATATAATTCTGTAATATTCCACAATAAATATACAGAATATATATATATATTAGGGATGCCCCGAAATCAAAATTCTTGGCCGAAACCGAAAACCGAAAAGAAGGAAACTAAGGCCGAAACACCGAAAGAAATGATGCCGATTATTAGTACCATCGCATTTATGGCCATGTCTGTGTAACTTTACTAAAAATCAAGGCATTGCAATTGCATAAATTAATATTAATGTTTCAAATAATAAATCAATTACAAATTATGCACATTTATTTAGCACATTGCAACAATGCACAGTATAAAATAAAATTCAAACTAAAAATGTTTATCTTGACCTCACTCATGTGTACATTAAATAATAATGTACAGGCCTGCAGAAAGGTACAGAAATTTAATAAAGTAATCAAACATAAAATAACTGCATATTCAATTAAAGATCAATCCTTATTAAACTTACAAAAGCTTTTCAATCAAGAGCAGTGAGTGATGTCCTTGTCTTTTGTTTGAGATTAAACAGACCTCAGTAAAGGCGACTGCCCCTTTAAGAGCTAATGCGGGATATGCGTTGTCTTTCTCGACTGTATACAGTTCACTTAAGGATTATAGACTATGTCTGCAAGGATACTCATCAAGATGGTCATGTTGACATACTGTGTGGGTTTGTCCGTTTAAGTGCAAGACTTAAAAGAGAACTCAATATTATTTTCAAGTAACAACCCATATTACCGTATAGATGCGTCATCAGATGTGAGATACATACGTCCACACCGCAGACATGTTGCTTGTTTAGACAAGCACGTGCAGGTCGCGGTTTCTGTTTGCGTCATCACAACATTTCGGCCGTATTGTTTCGGTGATAAAAGTCTTTCGGCCGAAAACCCGAAAATTCTCTTTTGGGCCATTTTCGTGGCCGAATATTCGGTGCATCCCTAATATATATATACTTACAAAAATTATTACACAATTATTTCAATGAACACGCACCTCACCGACACACACACACGCACCTCACCGACACACACACGCACCTCACCGGCACACACACGCACCTCACCGGCACACACACACACGCACCTCACCGGCACACACATGCGCACCTCACCGACACACACACACGCACCTCACCGACACACACACACACCGACACACACACACACACACACACGCACCTCACCGACACACACACACACGCACCTCACCGACACACACGCACCTCACCGGCACACACACACACGCACCTCACCGGCACACACACACACACACGCACCTCACCGGCACACACACACACACGCACCTCACCGGCACACACACACGCACCTCACCGACACACACACGCACCTCACCGACACACACACAGTGATTTAGTGGAAAGTTTCACGCGGTGAGTCAACAGAAAGTTTCACGCGGTGAGTCAACAGAAAGTTTCACGCGGTGAGCCAACGTAAAGTTTCCACGCGGTGATTCAGTGGAAAGTTTCACGCAGTGAGTCAACAGAAAGTTTCCACGCAGTGAGTCAACAGAAAGTTTCCACGCAGTGAGCCAACGTAAAGTTTCCACACAGTGATTCAGTGGAAAGTTTCACGCAGTGAGCCAACGTAAAGTTTCCACGCGGTGATTCAGTGGAAAGTTTCACGCAGTGATTCAGTGGAAAGTTTCAGCGGTGAGTCAACAGAAAGTTTCACGGTGAGCCAACGGAAAGTTTCACGCAGTGATTCAGTGCAAAGTTTCCACGCAGGTGAGTCAACGGAAAGTTTCACGCAGGTGAGTAAACGGAAAGTTTCCACACAGTGATTCAGTGGAAAGTTTCCACGCAGTGAGTAAACGGAAAGTTTCCACACAGTGATTCAGTGGAAAGTTTCACGCAGTGAGTAAACGGAAAGTTTCACGCAGTGATTCAGTGGAAAGTTTCACGCAGTGAGTCAACGGAAAGTTTCACGCAGTGAGCCAACGGAAAGTTTCACGCGGTGATTCAGTGGAAAGTTTCACGCAGTGAGTCAACGGAAAGTTTCCACGCAGGTGAGTAAACGGAAAGTTTCCACAGTGATTTAGTGGAAAGTTTCACGCAGGTGAGCCAACGTAAAGTTTCACGCAGGTGAGCCAACGGAAAGTTTCCACGCGGTGAGTCAACGGAAAGTTTCACGCAGTGAGTCAACGGAAAGTTTCACGCAGGTGAGTAAACGGAAAGTTTCCACACAGTGAGTAAACGGAAAGTTTCACACAGTGATTTAGTGGAAAGTTTCACGCAGTGAGTAAACGGAAAGTTTCCACACAGTGATTCAGTGGAAAGTTTCACGGTGAGCCAAAGTAAAGTTTCACGCAGTGAGCCAACGTAAAGTTTCCACACAGTGATTCAGTGGAAAGTTTCACGCAGTGATTCAGTGGAAAGTTTCACGCAGTGAGCCAAAGTAAAGTTTCACGCGGTGAGCCAACGTAAAGTTTCTACACAGTGATTCAGTGGAAAGTTTCACGCAGTGAGCCAAAGTAAAGTTTCCACGCAGGTGAGCCAACGTAAAGTTTCACGCGGTGAGCCAACGTAAAGTTTCCACACAGTGATTCAGTGGAAAGTTTCACGCAGTGAGCCAAAGTAAAGTTTCACGCAGTGAGCCAACGTAAAGTTTCCACACAGTGATTCAGTGGAAAGTTTCACGCAGTGAGCCAAAAAAGTTTCCACGCAGTGAGCCAACGTAAAGTTTCCACACAGTGATTCAGTGGAAAGTTTCACGCAGTGATTCAGTGGAAAGTTTCACGCAGTGAGCCAACGGAAAGTTTCACGCAGTGAGTAAACGGAAAGTTTCACGCAGTGAGTAAACGGAAAGTTTCACGCAGTGAGTAAACGGAAAGTTTCACGCAGTGAGTAAACGGAAAGTTTCACGCAGTGAGTCAACGGAAAGTTTCACGCAGCGAGTCAGCGGAAAGTTTTTACATTATGAGTCAGTGGCAAATTCCACGCAACAAGAAAAGCAGATAGAGTAAGATACTGGATAGTTGTTCACGCGGTAAGATACTGGATAGTTGTTCACGCAGTAAGATACTGGACACGCAGTAAGAAGTTGCTCATACAGTAAGATGGTGGATAGTCGCCCACGCAGTAAGATGGTGGATAGTCGCCCACGCAGTAAGAGGTGGATAGTTGTCCACGCAGTAAGAGGTGGATAGTTGTCCACGCAGTAAGAGGTGGATAGTTGTCCACGCAGTAAGAGGTGGATAGTTGTCCACGCAGTAAGAGGTGGATAGTTGTCCACACAGTAAGAGGTGGATAGTTGTCCACGCAGTAAGATACTGGATAGTTGTCCACGCAGTAAGAGGTGGATAGTTGTCCACGCAGTAAGAGGTGGATAGTTGTCCACGCAGTAAGAGGTGGATAGTTGTCCACGCAGTAAGATGGTGGATAGTTGTCCACGCAGTAAGATACTGGATAGTTGTTCATGCAGTAAAATAGTGGACAGTCGCCCACGCAGTAAGATGCTGGATAGTCGCTCACGCAGTAAGATAGTGACAGTCGCCCACGCAGGTAAGATAGTGGACCGCCGCCCACGCAGTAAGATAGTGGACAGTCGCCCACGCAGTAAGAGTCGCAGTAAGATACTGGACAGGCGCCCACGCAGTAAGATACTGGACAGTCGCTCACGCAGTAAGATACTGGATTGTTTGTTCACGCAGTAAGATACTGGACAGTCGCCCACGCGGTAAGATAGTGGACAGTCGCCCACGCAGTAAGAGGTGGACAGTCGCCCACGCAGTAAGATAGTCGCCCACGCAGTAAGATAGTGGACAGTCGCCCACGCAGTAAGATAGTGGACAGTCGCCCACGCAGTAAGATAGTGGACAGTCGCCCACGCAGTAAGATAGTGGACAGTCGCCCACGCAGTAAGATAGTCGCCCACGCAGTAAGATAGTGGACAGTCGCCCACGCAGTAAGATAGTGGACAGTCGCCCACGCAGTAAGATACTGGACAGTCGCCCACGCAGTAAGATAGTGGACAGTCGCCCACGCAGTAAGATAGTGGACAGTCGCCCACGCAGTAAGATAGTGGACAGTCGCCCACGCAGTAAGAGAGTCGCAGTAAGATACTGGACAGGCGCCACGCAGTAGGATACTGGACAGGCGCCCACGCAGTAAGATACTGGACAGTCGCTCACGCAGTAAGATACTGGATTGTTTGTTCATGCAGTAAAATACTGGACAGTTGTCCACGCAGTAAGATACCGTTAGTTGTCCACGCAGTAAGATACCGTTAGTTGTCCACGCAGTAAGATACCGTTAGTCCACGCAGTAAGATACCGTTAGTTGTCCACGCAGTAAGATACCGTTAGTTGTCCACGCAGTAAGATACCGTTAGTTGTCCACGCAGTAAGATACCGTTAGTTGTCCACGCAGTAAGATACCGTTAGTTGTCCACGCAGTAAGATACCGTTAGTTGTCCACGCAGTAAGATACCGGTTAGTTGTCCACGCAGTAAGATACCGTTAGTTGTCCACGCAGTAAGATACCGTTAGTTGTCCACGCAGTAAGATACCGTTAGTTGTCCACGCAGTAAGATACCGTTAGTTGTCCACGCAGTAAGATACCGTTAGTTGTCCACGCAGTAAGATACCGTTAGTTGTCCACGCAAGATACCGGTTAGTTGTCCACGCAGTAAGATACCGTTAGTTGTCCACGCAGTAAGATACCGTTAGTTGTCCACGCAGTAAGATACCGTTAGTTGTCCACGCAGTAAGATACCGTTAGTTGTCCACGCAGTAAGATACCGGTTAGTTGTCCACGCAGTAAGATACCGTTAGTTGTCCACGCAGTAAGATACCGGATAGTTGTCCACGCAGTAAGATACCGTTAGTTGTCCACGCAGTAAGATACCGTTAGTTGTCCACGCAGTAAGATACCGTTAGTTGTCCACGCAGTAAGATACCGTTAGTTGTCCACGCAGTAAGATACCGTTAGTTGTCCACGCAGTAAGATACCGTTAGTTGTCCACGCAGTAAGATACCGTTAGTTGTCCACGCAGTAAGATACCGGTTAGTTGTCCACGCAGTAAGATACCGTTATTTGTCCACGCAGTAAGATACCGTTAGTTGTCCACGCAGTAAGATACCGTTAGTTGTCCACGCAGTAAGATACCGTTAGTTGTCCACGCAGTAAGATACCGTTAGTTGTCCCGCAGTAAGATACCGGTTAGTTGTCCACGCAGTAAGATACCGTTAGTTGTCCACGCAGTAAGATACCGTTAGTTGTCCACGCAGTAAGATACCGGATAGTTATCCACGCAGTAAGATGGTGAACAGTCTCATTAAGCGAATAAGTCCAACTAAGTGAGAAGTAGAAGATTCCACAGCGAGATAGTGGATAGTTACACAAGGAAGAGTCAATGCAGCGAAAAATGTAAGATTACATCCAGCAAGAAAGTGATTTGTTTTCCACACAGCGAGAAATAGAAGTTTTTAAACACCGAAGGAAACGGATAGTTTTTTCCACAGCAAGAAAGCAGATACATTTCACCCAGCGAAGTGGACAGTTTTCCACACAGCAAGGAAGTGGATAAAACCCTCTAGATTGATAGTTTGCACAAGTGGAAAGTTTCCACTTAGTAAGGAAGTGGACTGATGCATTGCAGCAAGAAAATGGAAAGTTTCCATGCAGCAGAGAAAGGAGTAAGTACCAAAAAAAAAAAAAAAAAAAAAAGATCTCTAAATCAAGATCTCATTTCTTTTTCCCATTTTTCTTCCAGGTGGTCTCCCATGTACAAGACCACACCCTGCTCCCATCAAGAACCATGCGGTTTGTGAACTAACAAGGGCCGCCATCGCGACACAAGCCACTAACGGGCCCTCCGAATCAAATAACCAGGCCCCTCTCTCATGCCAGCCGCCAAGCTCGGCACTTCTTGGGGGTATTTAGCAGGCTGTCCTATGCTTTCTAGCTTTGGGGGTACTCTGGGTTCGGGCCAAAGTCCGAGCTCAAGCCCTCCCCGACAGAACGCCAAATACGCAATTAAATTTACTCTATAAATTATATGGGTAACACTTTACAATAAGGTTGTATTAGTTAACATTAGTTAACGATTAGTTAACATAAACTAACCATGAACAACACCTCTGTTCAGCATTAGTTAATCTTTGATAACGTTAGTTAATAAAAACACAGCTGTTCATGTTAGTTCAGAGTGCATTAACTAATGTCAACAAGATTTTATTAATGCATTAGTAAATGTTGAAATTAACATTAACAAAGATAAATAAATGCTTTATAAGTGCAGTTCATCATTAGTTAATGTTAACTAATGCATTAACTAATACAACCTTATTGTAAAGTGTTACCATTATATGTAAGTGTGAACTAGTGAAATGCTGTTTTACTAAACGAAGTTCAGGAGGAACATGTCAGATAATTGACACAGGTGGAGAGTACTCAGCCAATCAACAAAAGAGGTATATATACGGCCGCCTTACCTCCATTTTGCTGACAGTTTTTCCAGCATCCTCCACCACCCCTTCTCCACATTTTGCTCTTTTTTCCTTTTTAAGTTCTAAACCACTTACATACGGGGTACTCTGGTTCGCCAAAGTCCGAGCTCAAGCCCTCCCCGGACAGCACGCCAAATACGCAATTAAATTTACTCTATAAATTATATGTAAGTGTGAACTAGTGAAGTACAGAACTGATGGCCTTGGTCACAGTGGTAGCAGAACATTAAATTGAATGGACAGTTGTTCTGGCTAAATTCACTGAGTAATTCACTGATGGATTTTAGTGATTAAGTGTGATAATTAACCTGTCTCCATGTTCTACCTATAGTAAGCAGACTAATTGGCTCTGGTGACTCTTGAATGCACTTTCCCCAAGACTCCAGAAAACATAGATCCTGTTGAGGGTCAAAGATATCGCGATGACCAGTGGGCACGAGGTGGTTTCGAAGACGGGTAAGATTCTCTTTGGCCAGCGGGAACAACCTAAGCCAGAGAAATCACCGTAAGACGCTGGGACCCCAAAAAGAGGAGGGGTTTACGTGAGGTGTGTATGAGAGTGTAGCAGATGTCTGTGAGGCCAGCAGTATCATAGAGGGGGAAGCTGTGCTTGGGGGGCCAAGAGTCCAGACAGGACACAGCAGGGCCTGCCCTAATGATGCTCCTCTATACCGCTCACCCAAGTACCGTGATACATTGAGTACCAGGGAAAACCCTGAGGGAAAGATGGTAGGGGCATTCAAGAGCCGGCTGAGACCATGCAGTGATTGTCATTAATTTTGTGGAGGACAGAACAAAATGTATTAATTGTATCAGTAAAACTGTGTGATATTGAACTAATATGTCTCTATCATAGCTGTAATCCTGCAGGTCATTAGATGTGGTATAGGAAAATTTCAAGATATGGTGACGGCTTTAAGATGAGGACATCTGAAGTTTAAAGAGAAGGTATTTAAATTAAAGATAATTTAACATTTTTTCATAGCATAACTTATTTGAGATGATTGTAAAAGTTCTAAGTTGAATTTTCTAAACTTTGTGAAGGATTTAAGGTTAATAAATGTAATATTACATTTTTATAAGTTATAGTCTTAGGAGGCTGTTTGGAGAGAGTGAGAGAGGCTGCAGGGACTGTACTCTGTTATCATCCTGCTAAAGCTGAGACAAAACAAAGCAATGTCAGCTGACTTTTATAAAAACAAATGAATAATGAACAGACATGATCTGAAATTGGTTAAGAGACCATGTAAAAGCAAATTTTGAGAATGAGCAGTTCATATTTACGTGTCCTGATTGAATGTAGGGTGTATTTAACCTCTGGAATGAGTGTTTTATCATCACAGATGGGTAAAGTCAAACGACAACATTTAAAGCAACTTCTAATTCTGAAGGAATCTGGTGAAAAGATGATCCTGAACTGAACATGGACGAGCTTTAAGTGGATTGGTATCCAGCTCTGTCCGTTACTGGTAATTATGACTTTTGTCATTTAAGATGCTGATGTGAATTAGACTCTGGATTAGTTAAAATTGTAAACGTGCATAGAGAGACAAAGTGACAAATTGGTTAAAGCCACTATTTAAATGATCCAGAGAATCCATCACATTTATGAAAGGCCAGAGGGTGAACAAAGGAATATAACCTTTCAAATGAAAAGTTTTATTTAGCGTTTAATCCATTAAATGGAGGTAGGACATTGATTTATATAGAGAACTACAACTAAATGTAAGAAAGAAAAACAAGAGGCTGTGAGGCTTTCTGTGTGACTGGCATAGAGATATGAAGACAATAATATTTTGGATTTCTGTCAAATTAGGTTAAAATATATTGAACTACGATGTAAAATGGAAGAAATTTGTAAGTTCTTGGTAAAATTATGACAATTTTGGTGTAAGTAGCAAAGAAAGGATAGTGAGGATTTGTGTCACTGCCACATGAGGTTAAGGTTTTGGTTGTTTAGAACTTATGTCTAAAGAGTACTTTAAACCGTATAACATGACCTGAAAATTAGTGATGTGATTTTGGTATTGAATATGAAATGAAAACTTAACAAAAATAGGGTGTTCCCTTTCGCTCAGTCACTACGACGTAACGTTAGTGACTAACGAATGGGGTTTCGCTAGAAGCCTATCATCTTCGAGCTTAGAGAAAACGCCCATGGCGTGCCAAAGCCATGGGGCATGCGGAATTTGCATACGTAACTCCGCCACCGCGCGTGAGTATATAAGGAGGTACGTGGCAACATCGCATTATGTTTCTGCTTTCGAGCCAAGAGGACCTACCGCTTCACTCCTACAGCCTTCTGAGACTCTGTCAGCTTCTTCGAGACGAGCAGCTTTCTGGTCGGTGTTGGTGTAACGGCGCTGCTCCAGTGATCGCATACTTCCTGCCTGCTGATCTGCGCAGTGGTCTGTTGACAGCTGGTGTGTGTTTCCTGGGCGCCCGGCATCGGCTGTGAGGCTTCCTCTCACAAAAAGAGCTTGTGCGTGGCACATCTTTTCAAGACGGTTCGCCTCGCACTTCCAAATGCGATCGATTTCCATTGCTGTCTATGGGCACTTTCACTGCTCGATGTGTTTGGGCTTCAGCACGCTCGGGCAGTGTTTGTGGATGTGTCATGTTCCCATTGCGGGAATGTGACCATCGCGATGTTGTGGTCGAGACTCAGTGATCTCCGTGAGGAGAGAGAGTCCTCTGCCACACCCCAATCTACCGTCTCCGAGAGAGGTGGTACTTTGGATGGTGGCCAGGGTGACCTGAGGGCTGTGCTGTGGTATTAAGACCCCCGACGTTCATTCCTCGGGCCACACCCCCCTCTCGCACATCGCTTCCCGCGAGTGCTGGACTGAAACAGCGCCCGCCTCTGACGCCTGCTCGCTCAGTTCACACTCCAGATAGCAGTGAGATTTAGATCGCCGCATCCCAAGGTGGGCTAGAGTCCTTTGGGGATGACGATTAGGCTGTGCTCTGCCTCCGGGTGTGTCAGCGCCGCCTGATCTGACCCAAAGTTGACAGCCATGTTATCTCGGGCAGCTGCGAGCCTCGGGCTGGTGTGGAACTCCGCCCTGTCACGAGTGCTCGTGGTTGCGCGATTGGTTTTTGGGGACGGCACCTGACAGCTGTTGGGCCCCGCCCCCAATGCCTTTCGCCCCGAGGTGCATGAGGAGGTCACGCGGTCCGGGAGTCCCGTGCTTCCCGTGACCGCTCGGACTCCTCCGCCTTCTCTGCCCTCGATGGGGCCGTGGCCTAGAGTACACTGGGGTCCCCCCCACTGTTGAGCACTCTGTTGCGCACTACGGTGTCCACGGAGTGCTTCGACGTGGCGTGGCTATCCTAAGCACCCTCCCAAGCCTCAGGGCCCGTCTACTTCGTGGCGTGGTCCTGCAGAGATACGGGCAGGCCGCCGCCCCTTTGCACATGCACGAGGGTGGAGCCGACCCAGGGCTCTTCAATGAGCTGCGTGCCGCCACTGATCCGCCTCTGGGCGTGAAGGTGGCCACATGCTCCTGGGCCGGGCGATGTCCACAGTTGTGGTCCGGGAGAAACACCTGGCCTTACCTGGTGATGTGGAGGTAGTTGAGTGAGCCACCTCCTCAACTCACCCATATCCCAGGCTGGCCTCTTCGGGCGGCGCGGCTGAGAACTGCGCCTAACGGTTCTCGGCCGCCCGAGAGCAGACTGAGGCTGTAACACGCACTTGCCCCGGGCGGCCAGCTGCTGCACCAGCCGCCGGCTCAGTCGCCTCAGTCCGCTCGCCACCGAGGGCGCCTCCTACCCGGCCCCAGCAGCAGCCTTCACCAGGGCCCTGTCATGGAGGAGGTTGCAGGATGACGCCAGATCCGCTGCACAGCCTGACTAAACGCCAAGCTGGAGGTGGACAACTCAGAGATGGGTTCCAGTTCTTTCCAGGAGATGGTAGCAGGGCCTTTCGCTGCTAGCCTCCGGGCTGGCGGCGCTTGAGAGAACTGGTGTCCCCATCCCTGAGGACACAGAGACTGGTGATGGCAGTGTGCACCGCCTCGGGCCGCGCCGCCTCGTCCCTCTCTCTCGCCAGCCTCTCAGAGCAGACCCCAGTGGAACGCGCGTCCTTCCCTGGTCTCCTCTGTCAGGACGCAGCTGCTGGCTGTGCCCCACGCCGACGCCACGCCTCCACGCCTGGGCCAATCACGCTGCCTCGCTGCCCCACCGAGTCGTCTGTGGTTCGAGTGACCCACGTGGTCAGTTCCTGGGAGTCTGACTACAGCTTCCAGGACTGTCCGCAGGGCCGCGAAAACCATCAGGCTCGGCTATGCGATTCAATTCGCGTAGGCTCCTCCCGCTTTCGGGAGTCCGCTCACCATGGTGGGGCCCAATGTCCCAGTCATGCCGCGGAGGTTGCCACCCTACTGGCGAAGGGTGCGATCGAGCCTGTCCCTCCAGCGAAATGAAGTCCGGGCCTCGGCCTTTACTTCATTGTACCCTAGAGAACCGGTGGGTTATGGCCAATCCTAGATCTGCCCGTCCTGAGCCGATCCTTACAGGCTTCCGTTCAGGATGTTGGCAGCGACGCCTTCTCGAATCGTTCGTCCAGTTGATTGGTTGCAGCGATTGACCTGAAGAACGCCTACTTCTTTGTCTGGTACAGGTCTGCTTCGAGGCGGACATTCAGTGCGCGTTCCTCCCATTCGGGCTAGCTCTGTCCCCTCGTGACTTCACGAAGTCTGTCGAGGCAGCCCTTGCGCCACTCAGGCAGCACGGGTTCACATCCTGAACTGCCTCGGCGACTGGCTCAGACTGAGTCACTCTCGAGAACAGGGTGCGAACACAGAGTTCTAGTGCGCCAGCACGTAGCCTGTCTGGGCCTTCAGGTCAACTGGGAGAAGAGCAACTCTGCTCCGTGCAGGATCTCTTTTCCTGGTATGGTTTTCAACTCGTCGCCATGTGCATGCAGCTTACCAGCGAGCACGTGCAGTCAATGCTGACTTGCCTCCGTTAATTCGAAGCAGAGTGTTCCACTGAAGTGTTTCAGAGGCTCCTGGGGCATATGGGCATCTGCAGCCGTGGTGACGCCGCTCGGATTGCTTCATATGAGACCACTTCAGCATTGGCTTCGCGATCGGGTCCCGAGATGGGCATGGCAGTCTGGCGCTCTGGGTCCAAGTGACTCGGGCCTGCTTACAAACGCTCACCCGTGGTGAACCTCAGTTTCTACGGGCCGGGTGCCCTTAGAACGAGTTTCCAGGCATGTTGTCGTGATTGACGGATGCCTCTGCCACGGGTTGGGTGCCATGTGCAATGGACAAGCAGCCGGGCTCCTGGACAGGACCCCAGCGCCTCCTGCATGTCAATTGCCTTGAGTTGCTGGCAGTACGGTTCGCCCTGCACCGCTTCCGAGCGTTGCTGAAGGGTCAACATGTGCTTGTCCGGACAGACAACACGGCCGTAGTAGCGTACATCAACCACCAGGGCGGTCGCTCCCACCGTATGTCTCAACTAGCCCGCCATCTCGGTTTATGGAGTCAGAAGCGCCTGAGGTCCCTTCGTGCTGTCCATATTCTGGGAGTCCTGAACCTCGCAGCCGACGAGCTCTCGCGGTTTCAGCCTCTCCCGGGAGAATGGAGACTCCATCCCCAGTCGGTCCAGCTGATTTGGGAACAGTTCGGGGACGCGCAGGTAGATCTGTTGCCTCCCACGACTCTTCCCACTGCAGCCTGTTCTATTCCCTGTCCGAGGGCACGCTCGGCACGGATGCACTGGCGCACAGCTGGCCGCGGGGCCTCACGAGGCATGCGTTCCCCAGTGAGCCTACTCGCACAACTCTTGTGCAAGATCAGGGAGGACAAGGAGCAGGTCCTTTGGTCGCCCCGTACTGGCACGGCCGGACCTGGCTCCCCGAACTCTTACTCCTTGCGACAGCCCCTCCCTGGCCTATTCCTCTGAGACCTCCTCACTCAGAGACGGGCACCCTTTGGCACCCGCGTCCCGATCTGTGGAGCCTCCACGTGTGGCTCCTGGATGAGACGCGGCAGGTTTGAGTGGCCTGCCACCTTCGGTGGTCGCCACCATCACTTCCGCTAGGGCAGAGTCCACTCGGCATGCCTATGCGTTCAAGTGGAACCTCTTCGTCACCTGGTGCTCTTCCCGCCAAGAAGACCCTGGAAATGCCTGATTAGGTCCATGCTCTCGTCCTCCAAGAAGGGTTTGGAAGGCTGTCTCCCTCCACCCTCAAAGTTTTTGTGGGCAATATCTGCCCACCACGATCTCTTGGAGAACAGAAAGGTAAGTCAGCACGACCTGATCATCAGGTCCCTGAGGGGTGTGAGGAGACTGAATCCTCCTCGCTCTCCTCTCGTACCCTCTTGGGACCTCTCAGTAGTTTTAAGTGCTCTGCATAGGCCTCCTTTGAGCCTTTGCGGTCGGTTGACATTAAGTTCCTGTCGGTGAAGACGGCTCTGCTGACCGCATTGGCCTCCGTCAGAGGGTCGGGACCTGCAGGCATTTTTCGTTGTGACGTGCCTGGAGTTCGGGCCGGCTAATTCTCACGTGATCCTGAGACCCGGCCTGGATATGTGCCCAAGGTTCCCACCACTCTATTCTGAGAGCCAGGTGGGGAACCTGCGCTGCCCGTGGAGGGGCGGACCCAGCCTTGGCATTGCTCTGTCCAGTACGCGCGCTGCGCCTACGTAGACATGACGCAGTGTTCAGGACCTCAGACCAGCTCTTTGTCTGTTATGGTGGAGAGCGGAAGGGAAGTGCTCTCTCAAAGCAAAGGCTGTCTCACTGGATAGTGGACACCATTGTTTTGGCTTACCAGCAGCAAGGCCGACCATGTCCCCTTGGGGTGCAGGCTCACTCCACTCGGAGTGTCGCCTCCTCTTGGGCTTAGCGCATGGCGCCTCGCTAACAGACATCTGCAGAGCTGCAGGCTGGGCGACACCTAACACATTCGCCAGATTCTACAATCTCCGTGTGGAGCCAGTGTCCGATTATGTACTCGCCCCCCGAGGGGCCGGTAATGGGCCAGGCTCAGGTGTCTTCGCTTGCTCGCCATTCCACTCCTCGGACGAGATCGTGCGATATTCCTCATGTGAGCTCCCGAGAGCCCTGAGTTCCTCCAGCACCGCTTACGCCGATACCTGTGTGTCTGCCCTCTAGCGAGCCCAGACCCTTTTGTCCGGCCAGGTGCCCGTGTGCATGGTTCCCCTCCCCCCACACATGTATTTCACCGTAAGCCTCCGCGGTGGCGGGTTTCTTCCCTTGGCATGTCCCTGCCACCCCTAGGGTTAAAAATCCACCTTCGGCTGGTACCCTAGAGTTTCCCATATGCAGCCCCTGCGGTCATGTGTACTCTTAAGTCCTCCTCGGGTAGGCATCCTGGCATTTCCACACTGGAATATGCTTCCCAGTGTACCTTGATATTCCTGTGATAGGTAGGAGTCCTTCGTCCGTACTAGTCTTATGACAGGGTACTCACACTTACGCAGGGCACGGAAGACAGCTGAGTGGCAGGATTATATTGGACCCCCATTCGTTAGTCACTAACGTTACGTCGTAGTGACTGAACGAAAGGGAACGTCTCGGTTACGGATGTAACCCTCGTTCCCTGAGGAGGGAA
The DNA here is from genome assembly GCA_023029165.1 of Gobiocypris rarus. Classification (NCBI taxonomy): domain Eukaryota; kingdom Metazoa; phylum Chordata; class Actinopteri; order Cypriniformes; family Gobionidae; genus Gobiocypris; species Gobiocypris rarus. The sequence goes on from CM040916.1 coordinate 53,265,184, forward strand.
CGGAGACGTAACGTCCCGTTGCCACATCAGCTGTGCTACCTGGAACGCAGGAGTTCAGTCTTGGCTCCTCAAGCAGGAAACATAATGCGATGTTGCCACGTACCTCCTTATATACTCACACGGTGAGGCGGAGTTACGTATGCAAATTCCGCATGCCCCATGGCTTTGGCACGCCATTGGGCGTTTTCTCTAAGCTTCGAAGATGATCGGCTTCTAAGCGAAACCCCATTCATTAGTCACTAACGTTACGTTTTTGAAGAAGAAGAAGAAGAAGAAGAAGAAGAAGAAACAACAGACTGGAGGAAGGTTGATTAGAATATGATGTACAGTGAGAAACTGGGGACATGAAAGCTGAATGTTTTCTAAAGTGTGTTTAGTCTCTGAGTGGTAACTGATGGTCTGGGTGTGTGTGTAATGCGTCACTAAACGCGATAGCAACGAGGTGTCGTGTGTTTGGATTTGGGAGATATCACAAACCTAAAATGTCGGAGAGCAGAAACAGGGTTTTGCTCACTTAGATATTAAATATGGATTAAATCTTTAATTCACTGAAACACTAAAGAATCCAGATGAATATTACCTGTGATACTGTACCTCTCCCTGACGGAGAGCACTTTATCATTTGTTTTGAGAAACTCTCTGATTGGAGCTTGTATCCCTGACTGAAGCATGCAAGCTGATGAAAGGTAAAAGTGTAATGATTTACACAGACTCGCGATACTGGCGTTCGGGTGGCGCATGATTTTGGGGCCTTATGGAAGCACAGGAAATTTCTAAAGTCCGATGGCGCCAATATTGAATGCTTCTTTGGTATCAGCACTTCTAGGCGCAATAACCTTGCCAAGGCAAGTTGCTATCTGTAAATGCAGCGCATACTAACAAACAAGACCTTGTTTCTACAGGAAACTCCAGAGCCGACGCGGCTGCCAAGGTTGCGGCAATGGACGCAATCGAAGGACCAGAATGTCTTTTATTATCCGAAACAAACACTAATGTTTTATCTTCCATAAAGAGTATGCAGACATTTGCGTCAGGAGCAGAAAAGCAGAAATGGAGACAGTGCGGCTGTACTGTCAAGGGCGATGTGTGGATGAGTTCAGATGGAAAGCCTTGTTTACCCCACCATTTCTTTATGCATTACGCTAAGCTAACACACGGAAAAGATCACACATCTAAGGGACAGATGATTGCCGAAATGAGAAAAATGGTTCACGAAAGGGTTCACAGTGGTTGCGGAACATTTCTGTAAGCGATCGTCATTTGTAACACACACAATGTGGCAAGGGGGTGAGAATACCTTTAGCATCTCAACCACCATCATCTGGGCCGTTTGAGTATCTAATGATGGATTTTGTGGTGATACGGGACTACAGATCCTACAGAGCTGGAAGGCGAAAGGGGCCAGGACCTTTCTTGCACACCGCTGTGAAAGAAGGCTGCAACAATCCAGGAGGCGGAGCAGGAAGGAAGGCAGCGGAGTCACATGTTAAACCAACAGGTGCCTTATCAGCCCAAGCAACAGCAACATGACGACGAACTTCACCTGTCCATTTAGTAGACCAAACGACACTTCACCTGCAGCAGTGTGGGTTTGTGGGGACAGAGCTTATCATTATATGCCAGAGAGGTTGGTCAGGATGTTGTTACCCAGCTCTGATGAATGTGGGAACTTCTGTGTATTTGCCAGCTAATGATCAAACTAAACCTAGACAGAAGAGATATGTTAAAGTGATAGAAAGTCTACCAGGAAGATACAATGGTTATGTTTTATCAGATCCGTGGACCTCACCAGGGGCGAATGTGGGGTGGTCTGTTCTACTAGGGGTGGGAACAGCGGTGTCAATTAACAAGATCAATGGGCTAGCATAGACTGTGCTAGCTATGGCTTACAGTACAGAAAATGCGGAAATGAGGAAATGAGGCAAATCAGAGATGCAGTGATCAAAACGTCTCAGGTTACGTATGTAACCTCTGTTCCCTGAGAACAGGGAACGAGCGCTGCGTCAGCTGACGCTATGGGAACGCCCTCAGCGTGACTGGTGTCTGAAGCTACTATCGAATCACGGCAACGTCTTTGACCGACGTCAGCCCATGACGTCATCATCATGCGACCCGGAAGTATATAAGGCCGCTGTGCCAACACAGATACATCTCTTTCGTCTGAAGGGACTGTATGGCAGATAGGCCCTGAAGCATGGCAATGCGACGCAGCGCTCGTTCCCTGTTCTCAGGGAACAGAGGTTACATACGTAACCTGAGACGTTCCCTTTCGAAGGGAACTCTCGCTGCGTCTAGCTGACGCTATGGGGAACGATATACCAACGCCGCCATGCTGATGGGAGTGTCTGCCTATTGGCAGTGACAACTGTCAACACAAGTAATTCCACTGAAAAACCTGAGCGACTCCCCCTCAGGTCACACTGGGCTGACAGCGACAGCACTCCCTACGGTCATAGCCCAAGCTATGCCACTAAATGGAACCCTAACGCACTGCGTGGGGTTCCATCTAGACTGCTCAAAGGCCTGGGACCACTACTTCAACAGAAGGGGTCCCTTTAAGGGAATGTGGCTAGGGGACCCGAAGGAGCCCCAGCCAGTCACTGCTCGGGAAATCAAATACCCCGAGTACCACCAGGGAGGCCTGACCTGGTGCCCTAAGTGTTATGGACACTTTGGTTTAGCCAACCCTGTCTGTTCACAAACAGAGCCTCTGGAAGGTGCCCAGGGGGCATCCAAACTAAGGGACTGAAAAACTGGCAGTCCTACTTAGCCCGGAACTCAGAGACGGGTTATCCTAGAGAGCAATACTCAGCGTAGCGCTTTACAACCCTTGCTAGCGAGGGGAGTCTGCCTGCTCAAATCAAGGATCTACCAGGTGCTTGTGTTTCAAAGCAGTAGGGAGGCCGGAAAGGCCTATGGACTGATCTAACAGGGAGGCCTCATGAGAGGCCTACGACCGTCTGACCAGGCTCAGGCGGCTGAGTACTCATAGACGACCCTCATTGAGGGGAGCAACTGAACCTGCCTGGCAGGTAACCTCCAGCTGTAGGCCCAACTACCACAAGTTCTAACACCGAGAACTGATAGTCAAGAAGTGCCTTACTTGGGAACTTCGCCTTCAAGGAGGCCCCATGGGCCTACTACCTGATAACGGGACTTCCAGGGAGGCCTATAGAGGCCTACTACCTAACAGCACGCCCTGCTGGCAACCCGAGCATTCTAGCTCGGGAACCATCCTCAGGGAGGCCTAGTGAGGCCTACTACCTGATGAAGCATGCTAACTGCTGAGGTTACCTCTTGTTTTCTCAAGGAGGCCTAATGAGGCCTACTACTTGACAGTCAGCTACGCAGGCTAGCCGAGCATCCTGATTCAGGACCTCGCCCTCAAGGGAGGCCTATTGAGGCCTACTACCTGATAGCCAGCCTTTAGGGAGGCCTGGAGAGGCCTGCTACCTGTTTGCACCTCGTGCCAACTGTTTCTTCAAGTGACTGGGTCCCAGGAACGCCTTAGGAGGCCTGATGAGGCCTGCTACCTGCCTCTGGAAAAGCCCAGTGCGGGCCTGTTGAGTGACCACAACCTGGGAGCTCACCCTCAGGAGGCCTGGTAAGGCCTTACATTCACTGCAGGTCTTCAGGAGGCCTGATGAGGCCTACTACCTGCCTCCGGGAGTGACCACAACCTGGGAGCTCACCCTCAGGGAGGCCTGGTAAGGCCTTACATTAACAGCAGGCCTTCAGGGAGGCCTGATGAGGCCTACTACCTGCCTCTGGGAGTAACCACAACCTGGGAGCTCACCCTCAGGAGGCCTGGTAAGGCCTTACATTAACAGCAGGTCTTCAGGAGGCCTGATGAGGCCTACTACCTGCCCCTGGGAGTGACCACACCCTGGGAGCTCACCTCAGGGAGGCCTGAAGAGGCCTACAGTCTGATAGCCAGCAGGCTATCTGTCCCGATGCGCACATCGGTCCTTACATCCAGTGAGGCCTGGTCGAGGCCTTCCAACTGATAATGCGCCTTGTTCAAGAGGCCTATTTAGGCCTACCATTGACAGCCGACCTTCAGGAGAGCGTAATTGCCCCTTTTAACCTGATGGCCGGCTAGGCTGGCCGTACCTTGATGCCTCAGCATCGGCACCTGCCTTCATGGAGGCCTGATAAGGCCTACCATCCTGATAGCCTGCCAAGCTAGAATACTCCTGGGACCAAACATCGGTACTCACCTTCAGGGAGGCCTGACTGAGGCCTTCCACCTGACAGCTGACCACTAGGGAGGCTTGGTTAAATGGCCTATACCTGATAGCCAGCTGGGCTATCCCTCCGATGCCCTGCATCAAAGCTTGCCCTCTCAGGAGGCCTGGTGAGGCCTACCTGATAGCAGGTCATGCTAGCTGCCCGGGAAACCTCCTCCGGAAGCTCACTCTCAAAAAAGAAGCCTATTGAGGCCTTCAATCTGATCGCAAGACTACTAGGGAGGCCTAATGAGGCCTACCACCTGCTAGCACTACTGAGCAATCCTCCAGCGAGGCCTAACTTTAGAGGCCTGCTAACTGGGAACACTCATTCACAATGTGTGGCCATGACTCGTCTCCATGGAGGCCTGCTGAGGCCTACCACATGATATAACCACCCATTGCTATGGGGACCCGTTCCAGGGAGGCTTGTAAAGCCTACAAGCTGTACGAGTTTTGTAATAGACGAGAGATAACCGCCAGAAAGACAAGCTGGCTGCTACTTAAACCCACGACTCTCAATGAGAGGAGGCTCACACATGCAGGGATGGAACAACAGGCTCAGATCCACGTAGTGTACAGCCACAGGTGACGGTGCCTCAGCAACGCGCCTCCGTCATCCACATCCCAACTGACGCCACAGCGCTCAGTCCTAACAGAGACAAACTGATCCACCCTGCAGTGGCTTAGGGAACCAAAGACACAAAGTAACCCTAAGCGGTAGACAAACACTCCATTCTCCCAGAGCGGTGTGCTGCAGCTTAGTACTCATAAACATTTCAAAGAAAAGAGCGGCGGCCTACACACTACTCTCACTATGAGAGGAGGCCCTTCTTCTGATACCCATGCGCAGCGCAAACCTACACAGCCCAGAGCCTGGCGCTGTGCTAAGCCACTACTCCAGGAAAGACCGTTCTCTCTGGTATAAATACCCAACTCTATACAGGAACCGGGGTCTGTAAGAAATACACATTTTAGTGTTCTATACAAAATGACCACTCTCACCTGCGGCATGTTGAGACTCACTGTGCAGTTCTCACCACCGTGTTCTACCGGCCCTGCACGCCTGAAAGGCGTTCTCACTAACGTCCGGGCGGGCCGTCAGAACATAGTTCTACTCATCATGGGCCCGCCTCAGGCCTGATGTAAGAAGCGCCTGGGAAAAAGTTCATTAAAAAAGGAAAAAGGAGAGGGCTAGGATGTAACCGCCCTCAAGTGATCCATCACCCACGCCGAGCGCGTTTGCCCTGGATCACCTCCCTCAGGTCCTTTCTCCCGCGGGACTCTCGTGTCCTCTGTGCCCTGCTCCTCCACGGAGGGGGCACGAGGAGACGCAACACCTCTGGTCCTGCCTACGGTCCTCAGACCGTGAAGGACCAGGTCCCGCCTGCCTGGGTGGGGGCGCGGATCTCAGCGGTATGCATGTTCTAAATGCCGCTGAGCGCGCCTTCGCCTCCCTGAACTTTCCAACCACCGCCTCAACGGAGGTGCCGAAAAGTTCAGTCGGCGAATCGGCGAATCGAGGAGAAAGCCCTTCTCTTTCTCCCGATATCGGCCAGGCTCAGCCACAGATGCCTCTCCGTAACCAACATAGCCGCCATTGAGCGGCCGATAGCAGACGCAGTCTGCTTGGTGGCCCGGAGCCAGATCTGTGGTGCGGCGCAGCTCAGCAACCGCCTCAGGGGACAGCCCGGCCCCCTGGTCGAGATCCTCCAGCAGGTCCGCCTGGTACGCCTGCAACACCGCCATCGTGTGCAGGGTCGCACCAGCCTGACCTGCTGCTGCGTCGCCCTGCCATTCAACCGCGAGGTAGTTCTCAGTGGCTTGGATGGCAGAGATGGAGCTCTTAGTGTCGATGCCTGCCCTGAAGCGAGATGGTTTGCAAGCGTCTGCGTCTATGGGAGGCATCGACTCACTCCGATGCCTACCCATTCCCTCGACATCAGCGGCTTCGCCCGCTGATGTCGGTGAATGCGGCAGACAACGGGTTCTTCCATGCCGCCCGGACCTCAGTATGCAGGTCCGGGAGGAATGGAAGGCTCGTCTGAGGTGCTGGCCTATGACCGGGAGAAATCGATCGTCGAGCCTTCCACGGCGACTTCTCCCCAGCGCCGCCAGGGCAGCCTCAGCCTGTCCGTGGCGCGCTCCATAGCGCGTCCAGCAGCTCGGCGTGCAGCGGGACAGGGTGGCTGAGAGGGTCCAGGCTGGTCCTGGCTGTCGCCACCCTCCTCAGCCATCTCCTGCCCGTCCCGAAGAGCACCCGCGCAGAGCTCGGTGGAGAACTGTCATTCTCCACGTCGATCTGCAGGGCGTTCTCGTCAGCCGCCAGATCGTCTGAGAGAACCACTCTCTCCAGGCGATCAGCGAGCTCCATCTGGGAGCCCCACGGCGTGCGCCGCCGCTCCGCCTCAGCGGCGCGGGACCCATCGGCAGTCCCAGATGAAGTGCCCTCCTCCCTCGGGAAAAGGGCCAGACGAGAACGGAGCGTTCTCACGGGAAACTGTTCACAGTTTGCACAGGCAGCTCCCTCAAGAACTGCCTGTGCATGCTCTTCGCCCAAGCAAAAAACGCACAGTGTGTGTGTCTCCCGGTGTCAGAAACCCCTGACACGGGTCGACACACTTCCTGAAGCCTTGCTTCCTTTTCTCTGTGCGTTTCATGTTTTTCCTCTTACCAGATCCGCAGATACCGCTTGCAAACAGACAGTCCCTGAAGACGAAGAAGATGTATTGTGTTGGCACAGCGCCCTTATATACTTCCGGGTCGCATGATGATGACGTCATGGGCTGACGTCGGTCAAAGACGCGTTGCCGTGATTCGATAGTAGCTTCAGACACCAGTCACGCTGAGGGCGTTCCCCACAGCGTCAGCTGACGCGGCGAGTTCCCTTTGAAGGGAACAGATTAGTCTTAGACATGCTAACAGCAGAAAAGGGAGGGGTCTGTAAGATGTTAGGACTGTCTTGTTGTTTTCATATTCCAGACTACAGTGATAATATCACCAGCATTATCACTCACATGAGAATGGCTGTGAAAGTACCTGAGAAAGCTGATGATTCATGGTTTGGGTGGTTAAGGAATCTGAAGGGATGGGGATACTGGTTGGGATTTACCGTGGTACCAATTTTGGGAATTGTAGTTGTAGTAGTAATGTGTATCCCGTGTTTTCTTGAGTGTGTTTCCAGCATTGTATAGAGACTGCTTGGTGAACACCAGTATGTCAAATCAGATGGTTAATCTATCTATCTATGACTGTGATCATTCGAGAGATGAGTTCGATGATGATACGATCTGTGGGAGTTTGAATTATTTTCTTACTTTAAAGAATCTTTAGAGGTTCTATCTATCTATATGTTTTGCTTGCAGTGAAAAAGGGACTATACCCGTAAAAACAGCCTTAGCAATTTTAACTATCTTCCTTCAAGAGTCCAAGAGAGTGATCATTTATATGAAAATCAGAGATGAAGAGTATAAATGTGATGTAAAGACTTGAATTTTCTTTTTACAAGGATACATTTTTGATTGTGAAGTTATCAATGAATGATAAAAGGAGAAATTGTAATGGAAAAAATTATTTAATCAATAGAAGAAAATATAATCATAGAGGAGAGTGATTTTAACAATTTGTATGAATTTGTTTTAACACATGTAATCATTATTGTAGTATGCTTAACATGTAGTTTGCTACATGTCCTTAGAATTGAACTGAAAGGGTTATTTCTGTGTGTGTGTACTGAAGTTTTACCATGGGTGGAAATTTACAGGAGCACTTGTCTGTGTTTCTGACCTTGTAAATGGTATAAAAGGGAACCTGTTTGTTTAGTCTTTAGGCCGCTCTCATACAGTCATGTGTGGCTGTGCGACAGTGGACTCTTTCCTTGCAAGGAAATAAATCATTCTTTATTATATTCAAAGATTTGTCTCTTGCTCAGTGATTGACTTGAATTATTGCCACGACACCACTTACACAGCACCATCCTCAACCAAATTAGAAAAACTCCTTTTCTTCACTTTTGTCACATTTCGCTTACTATATGGTAGGGAAGTATGCGATTTTGGATTTGGAAAGTTTCAAAATTTTGAGTCAATTACTTCACATAATGATTGACTGCCGCCTGCTGGTCAAAACGGTGTAAATGCAACACAAACTCAGCCCAAACATGCATTAAAACACCTTTTTAGTGCAAATAGTCCAATCCATGTTAGCTTCACTTCCTGTCTCCTGAGATATTTTCCTCTGAACGTACATTGCGTCCCTGCTGCTCTGTGAAGTGATGGGCGGCACTTTCACTGCGAATTTTGTTTTATGCAGTCGTGTGCTATATGGGAACATTACAGGTTCTGTGGTGAATCAGCTGAAAACAGACACGAGCATGTAAATACATGACGAGGTTAAGTGGAAAACGACACTCTTTTGTTACTTTAGCACAACCACAATTCACCTGGCAGCTCCTACAAGTGAAGAAATATTGGTGTTTTGGAAGAAACATATTTATTAAAAACGTTGCTATTATTACTTACATTAAATATTTCGAAATATAAATCACTTTTATAGAGGCTGTTTTTGTATTTTCTACATGTTTACTTTTTTTAATTACAAATTCAATAGATTATTATATATGGTTTATATATTTTAAACCCATACCCATGGTAAGAGGAGCAGGTTTTACCTGTGACTAGTCATGATCTTCCAGTTAAATGAAACTGGCCTCAGTTAAAATGACATTATAATTCAACAAAACAGCTTTAAAGCTTGGATCCCATGAATTAAGGATAAAGCTTTTTCTCTTTAAATGTTTTATCAACTTTGTAATAGAACTAATTAAATTTAACTAAATGTTATTTCATTGAGAACCTCATGAAAGATTGATATCAGTGTCTTGCATAAACTAGGTGTCAACTCTTGACTTTTGTATTGTTTTTAGAGGGTAGTTCAACCCAAAGATGTGATTGTTTACTCACCCCAATGTCATTCCAAACCTAAATGAATTTATTTCTGTGTAATTTGAGTCTGTTTTTTTGTTCAAACAATATTCGATGGTAGCCTCAAAGGGCTTGGTTGCCAATATTCTTCAAAATATATATTTTTGTGTTTCACGGAGAGAAAGTCATACAGGTTTGGGATGACATGAGAGTGAGTAAATGTTGACAGCATTTAAAAGCAGTAAATGTACTTTACTACATCCTAGCTCTAAATCAATGCTTCACTGTCAAGTGCATTTCTGTGTGACAAAAGTGCAATATTAAGTTTGTTATCTGCTTTTGCAGTAAATTCAATCATATATATCATTATTTGTCCATGTCCTAGTTTTATTTATTTACTCCGATTTAAGGCCCTAACCCAGCAAAAACATTAACGGGAACTCATGGGCCGGATGGGCTGGGTTTGCCAGGGCCGAATTTTAGCCCCAGTCCAGCCCTGGTCCGCACAAAATCCAGCTGTTCGTTAGTAATGTCCCCTTTGAAGATTGCCTTGAGCAAATCTTCTTTTTTTGCAGCTGCTTAAATGTAGCCCTCTCAAAAATCACGTTTCTACAAGCTATAAAGTGATCGTTCAGTCTGTTCTTTACAACTCCGTAAACACGCGCTTCTTCAGGACTTAAATGCAGGGAAGTTGGTGTGTCTTCTGCTTCCTCACCCATCATGTAGATCAAGGCATTCACTTGATTTCCCATGCTCTCAACCTCCTGGGAAGGGTTAGGGAATCCTCTAGCCTCTCCTTTCTCAGCCCTGAGAGCATCCTTCTCGACACAGGAAGGACTTTCCAGAAAACAGGAGTGACCAGGGTCGGTCCCTCCTACCACGGTTTGGGAGCTCGCGGTCGCCCATTCCCTTGCCAGAGGCCTCACAGGCGCTGTTCAACCCTGTCACATTCGCCGCTCAGCGCGTTTAGATGTGCAGGGTAAGTTCAACTTCATACACCTCCGGGCCTAATCACTGTTTCTCTGTAGTTGGGCTTTCTTACCCTTCTTGTTTTGAAGTCCATGTTTGCTGCATTAAACCCAACTTTCAAACCACCAATTAAATAGACATGCCAGCAATCAGTGTAACTGGTAAGAGTGGAATAATGTTTATAATTCAAAGCCAATCAAATACCTTATAGGAAATTAACAACAGGGTAAATAATAAAAGGATTTATATATAATATAATATATAAATATAGTGTGTGTGTGTGTGTGTGTGTGTGTGTGTGATGGGTAGGTTTAGGGGCAGGGGCAGTGTGTGTGTGTGTGTGTGTGTGTGTGTGTGTGTGTGTGTGTGTGTGTGTGTGTGTGTGAGAGACAGAGAACAGTAGAGGTTGTGCAGGCATCATGTCTCCACAAAATCAAGAGAGAGAGAGAAGAGAAAAAAAAAAGGAAAAAACTAGTCTGATAAAAGACCAGGGCTGCGTTTCCAGATATATCGATGGACCTTTGACCTTAAGAGCGTTTTTGACGACCGTTCGTGTTGCTTTCACGTGTGTTTCACAAACATGCAATTAACACGATCGCTCGTAGCTCTGCTTTAAGTGCTGCTTAAGAGTCGCTGTCCGTTTGCCAAGTGCTGAAATGGCACCTCATAGAAGGGCTCGCAGTTGTTGCACACGCTTGTATTTCAAAATGTTTCGTCTAATAATCATTTTCTACGAGGTCAAAATCTATATAAGCACATAGGCTAGGGTCGAGACAAAATACATTTTTCAAAAACATGAAACTATACCAAGAGTGAAGAGGATAAACCAGATTCTGTATGAATCTTGAAGATTGGGACAAAATGTTCCCAGAACAAAAGTCCCAAATTGTATTAAAAAAACAACAACAACAACAACAACAACAGTTATAAAGCCTGTGATTATGTGGTTTCAGAACTGTTGGCGGCTGATTTCAGTTTGTCAGGATCTTCAGTTGATATTTTTCTTGTGAATTGTGTTTGCGGTTGACAGACACGCCTGAAGGATCTCTAACAGTTTCTGATGAACTTCACTGAAGCAGCCCACACACAATACACACATTGTGAAATATGTTTACAGAAAAAACAATTTTTTTTAAAACCTGTGGATGTTCTTCATATAGTGTCTATACATTTTGTAGTAATACTAAATGGGTTTAAATGATCAAAATTCTCAAAATGTTCAAACTATTACAGTTTTCTCAATTGCTTTGGCACATTTGTCTGAACAGTCTTAATATTCTCTTACACTGTGCGGGTTTGTTTCATTTTTACATTGATTATTTATTCCACGGTAACAACAACAATCATCTGTGTTCATAATTTTACAGAATGAAGTGATGACTCTGATATTAAATCGAGCTGAAGGTTCAAACATTATGACGTAAGAGTCTGAAACAACATGAGGCGACAGAAATGTTATTTCTGAATGAACGATCCCTTTAAAATAGACTCAGAAAAGCATAATGTTTTTCTTTATTGTATTTAGCAAAATATAGAGCAATGTTTAACAGTTTAGAGAATCTGAGATAAAGAACTACTAATAAATATTATATTATCTCTCTATAATATTGTGAACAATTGCCTTTTAAAATAACTATTTTATATTGTAATATGTTTTAAATGTAATTTATTCCTGTGATCAAATCTGAATTTATCATTCCTCCAGTCTTCAGTGTCACATGATCCTTCAGGAATCACTCTCATATGAGGATTTGATGCTGTAGAAACATTTATGATTGTTATCAGGGTTGAAAACAGTCATTATTTCAGGATTCTTTGATTTTTTTCTGAAATAGAAGTTGTTGGGGAAAGTCTCTTTTTCCTGAAAGTGTGTTTTAAAGCAGAGCTCTTGTGTTTCAGACTCTTACGTCATAATGTCTGAACCTTCAGCTCGATTTAATATCAGAGTCATCACTTCATTCTGTAAAATTATGAACACAGATGATTGTTGTTGTTACCGTGGAATAAATAATCAATGTAAAAATGAAACAAACCCGCACAGTATAAGAGAATGTTAAGACTGTTCAGACAAATGTGCCAAAGCAATTGAGAAAAACTGTAATATTTTGAACATTTTGAGAATTTTGATCATTTAAACCCATTTAGTATTACTACAAAATGTATAGACACTATATGAAGAACATCCACAGGTTTTAAAAAAAATTGTTTTTTCTGTAAACATATTTCACAATGTGTGTATTGTGTGTGGGCTGCTTCAGTGAAGTTCATCAGAAACTGATAAAGATCCTTCAGGCGTGTCTGTCAACCGGCAAACACAATTCACAAGAAAAATATCAACTGAAGATCCTGACAAACTGAAATCAGCCGCCAGCTGTTCTGAAAACACATAATCACAGGCTTTATAACTGTTGTTGTTGTTCTTCATACAGAATCTGGTTTATCCTCTTCACTCTTGGCATAGTTTCATGTTAATTAATAAAACCTTACTGTAAAGTGTTAATGGAAATCTGTACCAGGAAATTATATGGAAAACTGTTTTTGTCCTCTGGCGTTCAGGTTCATCGCCTCCACCTCCCACGATGATATCTAGACTTCCTATAAAAGATCCGACCTCTTCTGTCCGATCTGAGAGTTGACAGCGGCTGTGTCACTATCGGCGAAGTCTCAGGATTTTACAAGACTACAAGAACAGTGAGTATATGTTTTAAAGCTTTTACAACAGGGCAGTTGATTAATATCATTGAGTGACAACAGTATATGAATGAATCCTGAGCTTTAATTCTTAATTAATACATCACCATAACCAAACTTGTAAATACTATAACTGTTAGCAACTTACTTTTAATAAATGATGTATGACTATTTTTATCAAAAGAACTGTTAATCAAAAGATGTTCCCTATTAGAATTATAGATTTGAACTTTAATGTTGACTATTGTTTTATAGATGAGTGCATCTAAACCCCAGGGAAGGTAATTCTGCTCAGACTCCTATGATGGAAGCTGTGCACTTCATTATATCACCTATAAGAACTGTATACTGCATTACTTACAGAATTAACATCTATAATTATGCAAATAAATGTTCAAAATGCACATGAGAGACTCATTTAAGGGGTCATGAACTGAGAAATCCTGAGAGAAAACTTGACATAGAAGAGATCGTCATAATATCAGAATATCCTGTAAGTTTCAGAACTGAAAACAACGCCTACTTCATCATTGCATCTTTGGCCCACTGGAGTGTTAGTGAGATGATGAGGAGAGAAGAGCGATACAGGATCACTGGACTAAAAATAACATTCCCTTCCTAATACTAATACTAGGAATGTGCTTATTTATTCTCAACAATGTGAACGTCTCAGTTGAGCATTATTTATTTGTATTCGCTACATTTCATTGTGGATTCTTTGGTAAATCAGTCGCAATTTTGGCGCAAACAGACTTTTGTGATATTGACTACAGTTATGCCACAACATGTGACTAACCGTGTTAATTCTAATGCGGTGCACTGATTTCTGATATGTAATGATTCATGTAGAGTCAGATGTTTTTTGTGTATGTGTCAGTAAATCAGACCAGTGATTAAACGCTCAACTTCATTGTTATTTAAACTGTGATTAAATTATATATCGAAAGCGATCAAAGAACACTCCCTTTGCAGTCACTGGAGCTGTCAATCAAACAACGAGCGTTTATCAGTGACTGAGCTCTGGACTCGTGCCAAAACTCCCATAATAATCAACAAATCTCTTATTTACATCATGACTGTTAGTTATGATGAAAGCATTCGTTAGTGTGCAGAAATCGAGTTGCATTCACGCACTCAACATGTCTGCGATCGGCTATAATGATCATCACTGCAACCTTTCATGCCACCATCTGAATATAATGCCATAGATCTAAATATAGTGTTATCAACACTTTTCATGATTAGTCAACTTTGACAGTTGTAATAGTAAAAACTTGCTAAAAGTTTTTGAGAGAGTTCCACATGTAATAGCCAAGATGTCATCAAATCAGAGAAGTAGGCGTTTACACTGAAGTCTCACAGCAGCCAATCAGAGCAGTGGGCGTTTACACTGAAGTCTCACAGCAGCCAATCAGAGCAGTGGGCGTTTACACTGAAGGCTCACAGCAGTCGGTGTTTACACTGAAGTCTCACAGCAGCCAATCAGAGCAGTGGGCGTTTACACTGAAGACTCACAGCAGCCAATCACAGTAGTGGGTGTTTCCATTGAAGTCCACTGCAGCCAATCAGAGCAGTGGGCGTTTACACTGAAGTCTCACAACAGCCAATCACAGCAGTGGGCGTTTACACTGAAGTCTCACTGCAGACACGCCCCCTTCAAACAGAGCGTTCAGATCAGAGGCTAGAATCAGGGTAGGAAAAATGTCCTTTGTTTCTAAATTATAAAATATTGCAGTTCATGACCCCTTCAAATCTAAAATCCAAATATTTGAAATAGCAGTATGTGATGTTATTCAGCACTGGTGTGTGTGTGTGTGTGTGTGTCTGTGTGTGTGTGTGTGTGTGTGTGTGTGTGTGTGTGTGTGTGTGTGTGTGTGTGTGTGTGTGTCTCTGCAGTGGTGAGGTGAGAATCAAACACTCTCTGAATAGGAAGGAAGAGGAGTTTGTAGCCAGAAGGAGGAAAGATGTTCTTAAAAGCCTGAAGAAGCTGCATATGCAGTGCTGTGAGGTAAAACCTTATTGCATAGGCTACATGCATCTGCCGGGCTATTTCTTTTTGTTACAAATTATGTCGTAACTAAGTCAATCTTTGTTTCAGAATGAGGTGCCAAACATTGCATTACTGGGTTCTGGAGGAGGAGAAAGAGCCATGGTGGGTTTGCTGGGATTCCTGGATCAACTCCAGAAAACAGGTCTTCTGGACTGCATCCTTTACCTGAGCGGAGTCTCTGGATCCACCTGGTACAAACAACACACACACACACACACACACACACACACACACACACACACACACACACACACACACGTATACACACACACACACACACACACACACACACACACACACACACACACACACACACACACACACACACACACACACACACACACACACACACACACACACAAACACGTATACACACACACACACACACACACACACACACACACACACAGACACGTATACATACACACACACACACACACACACAGATGTGGTAAATGTCATAAATGAGAGCATATGTTGTTCCTCTGAAGGTGCATGGCCTCCTTATATCAGGAGCCAGACTGGTCCACTAAACTAGAGACTGTGAAAGACAAGATCATCCAGAGACTCAGCGGGCCTGGAGTCAGCTGGACGGATGCATTGGCCAAACTGAAGAAGTATTACTATGGGAAAGACATATTCAGCTTGACTGACGTCTGGGCAGCGATGGTCGTCTAGCGTTTGTGAAAGAGGTCTGAATCACATACTAAACCCTCAGTGATGTATGATCTTAATGAAGTGCTCACAGACTTAGAAAAAATGTGCTGTATTTTTAGTAGCCTATTGATGTACTCCACACTTGGTTAAGTGGTCATAATGAGAAACGTTCTCATAATTATGAAGTGAAGTGATGTGAAAGCAAAGCATGGCAACCCATACTTGTTCATTGTTCCATCTGTGTTTAACCCATTCTTGTTAGTGCTCACACATTAGGAGCAGCGAGTAGTGAACACACACACACACTCACTTTGAAGCCCGGGGTTAGGTGCCTTTCTCAAGCGCAACTCAGTCATTTCCTGCCGGTCCAACCCTCTAATCATTAGGCCATGACCTTCCTCATACTAAGGACCTTTCTCATGTAATCACTTATTTTCTTTTAATAATTGGAAATATTCTCATATGTTCAGAGAGTAAGTTGCTATGGCTACGTACATACCCTGAAAGTTACCTCAGTTTCTGGAACCAAAATTTGAGGTTATCCGCTTATTTACCCTTAAACATACCCGGGTATGGCACATAACCTGCTTTCTGGAGTACCCACCACGTCTCTCCTACACCTACATGATAATCAACAGCTGTAAAAATACATGTTTCTCTTCAGATAGAGAGCACACACTCACAGAGCATTGGGACCAGCACAATAAGAACCCGTTTCCCATCTACACCGTGATCGACAAGCAGTGCAAACAAGACAAAGATGCAGGTCTGTGTGTGTGTGTGTGTGTGTGTGTGTGTGTGTGTGTGTGTGTGTGTGTGTGTGTGTGTGTGTGTGTGTGTGTGTGTGTGTGTGTGTGTGTGTGTGTGTGTGTGTGTGTGTGTGTGTGTGTGTGTGTGAGAGAGAGAAAGAGACAGAGTTAATGTGTTAGTTTCAGCTGTTATATGGCTGTGTTTCTGTCTGCAGACCCCTGGTTTGAGTTCACTCCATATGAAGCGGGTTATTCCCTCACTGGAGCGTTTGTGGAAACCTCCAGCTTTAAAGGCTCTAAGAAGAAGAAGCAGGATGAAATGGACATGCTGTACCTGCAAGGTAACTCTGTTACAGGAGAGTCTATTCATATTTAGGGGTTTGAGCGTGTAGCGCCACTGAAACCCTTTTGTAATTGTTAAAATCTCCGTAAAAGTGATCAGACCAAACCGTCTATCGTAGAGGCGGTTGTACTCACGCCGTCTGGCCACTTGGTGGTGCTATAAAACACAAAACGGCTATAGCTACACAACAGTCAGTCTGATTGACTTAAAGGATTAGTTCACTTTTAAATAAACTTTTGCTGATAATTTACTCACCCCATGTCATCCAAGATGTCCATGTCTTTCTTTCTTCAGTCGAAAAGAAATTAAGGTTTTGATGCAAACATTTCTCCTTATAATTGGATAAACCATAGCTGAGAGCTGACTCTGTGGGTAAAAGACCAGGCGAGGCCAGGTCGGACCGTGCTGAGAGCCGGTCTTAAAGGATTACAGAGGAGGGTAGTCCGCCCGTCCATCTTGGGTGAAAGATAGGGTCTGAACGGAGACGTCCGACAGACTAAAAACCTAGTGCTAGGAAAATCCACCGAGACAGACTGTCAGGATGGGGAAGTCCCAGAGCAAGATCAAATATGAAACACATGTGTTTTGCCAAATGTCTATTAACAACTGTTTTAATTATCCTGTTTTTTTTTAATTCTTACATGTGTTATTCTTATTTCTTATCACTGTTTTAATTTCATTTTCTATGTAAAGCACTTTGAATTGCCATCGTGTATGAAATGTGCTATATAAATAAACTTGCCTTGCCTTGCCTTATAATGGAGGCAATGGAGCCCAAACGGTTACAGGTCCGAATGACAGTTTCAGTGCAGCTTCAAAGGGCTTTAAACCACACCAGACGATGAATAAGGGTCTTATCTAACAAAACCATCAGTTTCTGAGAAAAAACCCAGCAGTATTTATGCTATTATTTGACCTCTTATTAGACGAGCGTGATCATCTCTGAGCTCCGCCATAACTTCTGCCAAGTGAGGTCAAATACGAGCGTGGTCATAGATGTAGACGTAGATGCCTCATTGGCGCCTGCACGGATCAGTAGAATGAGGCATCTGCGATCGATATATCTATGACCACGCTCGTATTTGACCTCACTTGGCGGAAGTTATGGCGGAGCTCAGAGATGATCACGCTCGTCTAATAAGAGGTCAAATAATAACATAAATACTGCTGGGTTTCTCTCAGAAACTGATCGTTTCTAGATCAGACCCTTATTCATCGTCTGGTGATTTAAAGCCCTGGTCAAACAAGGAGGTTTCAAAACAGCATACACTCTAAAAAATGCTGGGTTGTTTTAACCCAATGTTGGTCAAATTTGGACTAACCAGCAGTTGGGTTGTTTTAACCCTGTGGTTGGGTTAAATGTTTGCTTAAGACAACCCAACTGCTGGGTTAGTCCATATTTGGTTGTTTTGTACCAAGCATTTTTAGAGTGTACACTCGATTTCCTCCGTTGTCCTGTGTGTGTGGTATAGCGGGTGTGTGTCGTATAGAAAATTACATCACGGCAGTTCCTGCGGCGTCGCCCGGCGACCAGATACTATTGTGGAGGTACTATCTGCAATGGAAAGCGGTGGCGAGTGATTCGAGCTGGTACTGGTAAAGCGCCATTAAGGTCTTAAGCGCTTGAATCCGTTATTTGCTGCTTGCAGCTATATTCATAATATCAACTTACTACAGATTCTCTATTGTACACTGTTGACCTGAATTAGAGAATAGTGTAAAATAGGTCTCTGGGATTGATCTGTAATATAAATATTACAATTAGTAATGTTGAAAAATGAAGGGCACAATAAGGTGCTGTTTTCCAACATAAACCTTCTCATACACAGTGATTTAAAGAAAAAGAGCATTTTTGCCTAACAATAAGAGCGTAAATGACATTTTTGCATGCTTGTATTACACATTTTATGTGATATATTTTGTTTACACTTAAATGTGTTTTCTGCAGCTCTGTGTGGCAGCGCTTTAGCTGATGGAGTCAAGATTCCTGAAGAAGTGATCCGTAAATTCCTCTGGAAAAAATAAAAGGTGCATTTATTCTGAAGATTCAGTTCTGTCTAAAGCTGACCATCATTTCATTATCATGTGAACTTTAATTCCATTTGATTTCCTCTGCAGAGTTCTTCAAACATGTACTACCAATAGAAATGGAGATGATTAAGGAAAAGAGGAAAGGTAAAGCATTTCTTAC
Organism: Gobiocypris rarus; assembly: GCA_023029165.1. NCBI lineage: Eukaryota > Metazoa > Chordata > Actinopteri > Cypriniformes > Gobionidae > Gobiocypris > Gobiocypris rarus. Next base: position 53,283,985 of record CM040916.1, read on the forward strand.
AGCTTTTATTCATTGACAAGTTGATCAGTCTTTTGTGTCTAATGATCTATTCATGCTAATAAAAATTAAACTCTTTAATGGTGGAAAATAAAAGTGAGCTATAATGATGATGTCCTACATTTGAGTACATGTTGCACTGTTCATGTTCGTTCAATGTGTGTTTTCTAGAAGATCCAGACTGCCCTCCCATTGATGAGTGTTACCAGGTGCTCATGGATCTGGTGGACATGAATCTCTCTGTTTTGAATGGCATTGATCCGTCTGATCTCGATGAATCCATCAGAACAAAACTGAAGGGTAAGATTTTCCTAAAGTGTGCTAGAAATGGATCTTTAATGGCTTTGTTGAAGCAACAAATATGAATACAATATCACGCAAAACATCCATTTTGGCCAACAAAACTGTAATTAACACAAGATACACAAACTAATACCTGCATCAGATGAAGAGAACTCAATCTGCACATTCCCTGTTTTTACAGAGCTCAGTGGAGGCAAACATCAGCTGATTCTTCAAATAAAAACTGAATCTCGCTGATAAAGAAGCTGCAAGACAGTTCATGGACCAATACACTGTGGATGTGTGCAATGCTTTGAGTCTTTACTGCAGTATCTGGCCTCTTGGTAGGTTGAACTGTCTTTACAATGTGTTCATTTGTATAATGCACATCATTTTTGATTTTCTAGCCAGATTAATGCATAAACCGAAATGTGCCTTTACTTTAAGATTTCATAAATGCTTCCATTATCATCAACAAAACAGGCTTTAACAGACTGATGCCACAGAAGAACCTTAGACATCCAATGATGTACTTTAAAGCTGAAGAAAATATAAGACTTTCTCCAAAGAACCTTAGAGTCAACTAAATACAGAATATAAAACAATATCAGAACCATTTACTGAATTCAAGCACCACTGTGTTTTTGTTTTACAGATATTTGGATGAGGATTTGCAGGTGCATGGCTCAGTGGATCTGGGGCAGGACTTATGACTTCCTTCATAACATGACAGGTGAGAACTGAAACTCATATAGACAGGTGCTAACTGGGAATTCATTGTGAATGATATAATAATGCGGATCTCTCAGATAAAGAAGTGCCCTCCGCTCTTCGGAAAAGTGAGACGAGAGACTATATAGACGCCGGGCTGTTGCTCAACTCACCCTACTTCTCAGTGCTGAGAAAAGAGAGAGACATCGACCTCATCATTTCACTGGATTTCAGCGGCGGCGATCCTTTCACGGTATTATATACACATATCATGTCGTTCTAAACTGTCGACTTGTTTCTTCTGTCGAACACTAGGGAGATTTGTTAAACTTTTTTCCACATATAGCATTCATAGTGACCACCAGAGTTCACATTAACCTAAAATTTAAAGAAAACAGATACTTGATTCTTGTTCTGTTTTGATTTCGTTTTCATTCCTTGCCATGTTCCTGAGATTGTTAGTTTCCATGATTATTGATTAGTTCCTCGTTGTTTCTTTGATTACTCTGTCTGTGTATTTAAAGCCTTAGTTCCCTATCGGTCAGTCACGTTCAACGTTAATCAGTGACTGACAAATTAGATTTTGTGCCCAATCACTTTTAAGCGGTAACAGAAAAGGCCAATGCATGTTACACTCTTAAAAATAAAGGTACCAAATCCAAATAACCCTTCCATTGCACAAAAGGTTCTTTATAGCGCAGAAAGGTTCTTTAGACTATAAAATGGTTAGAAAAGAACCTTTTACAAAACAGGAACCAAAAATGGTTCTTCTATGGCATCGTCGTTTGGTTCTTCCTGGCACCTTTATTTTTAAGAGTGTATGCTGCGTTCCAGGCGGGTTTTGAGCCCGTAAGTTACGACTATAAACCAAGACTCACGACTTTGTAGCGTTCCAGGCAAAATCACGCCAAACTTCCTGAGCGCCAGGAATTGTGGTAGCTATATGTAAACAAAACATGGTGGATCGTACAGGGTTTATGCTCATTTATAATCATTCCCATCGCCAAAGGTGCTTACTCCTTGCTTATTTGAGGGAAAAGGAGGAGAAAAAAACGCATAAGGCAAGAGAAGCTGTTATACCTTTTATTTTACGTTATTTGTATATTTGGACATGTATTTGGTATTAATTAAGTCTTGCACTCAATCGACTGAAAACTAGCTAACGCTAGAAAAGCTGCTGATAATGCTTAACATTTGCGGATAAATAACATTAGAGCAATACCTTATTTTAATAAACAATTTGGTTTTTAATGCATGACTTTCATAAACACCGCTTCCGTAGGGGCTGCCATTGTTGTTTCGCGGGCTATGTAGCGTCAGAACTCGTGGTGGGAGTACATCGATCTAATACAAGTTCACGGGTGGCGTGTCACGGATAGAAGGTTGGAAAAGCACGGGTTATGGGTTGCCTGGAACGCGGCATTAGCTAGTGAGATTTCCATCACAAACCGCAACCCTGCTTGCGGGCATATAAGAGCCTGCGTGCAATACTCACATCGAGCTTTGCTTCAGAGCGAGTGGGCGTTTGATTCATTCTGCTATACAATCATCAATCAAGAGGAACCAGTTCCAGTGTTGGAGTGACAGGGCTGGTGCAAGCGGCTTTCCTGGGCGCTTCAGCACTGAAGAGCTTACATTTCCTAAAAGGGCAAATCACGGGTGTGTGACACTATGTCTTTTTCAAGATGTCGTTCCACTCGTGTATTTCTGGATGCGGTCATTTCCTAGCTCCATCCGACAGCCACGCTCACTGCCTCACGTGTCTGGGCGGAAGCATGCGAGCGTTTGTAGATGAGTAATGCATCCACTGCGGAAGATGACCATCCAACAAACCAATCGTCTCCATTGACTTTCTATTCGTGAAGTGACCTCCTTGTCATTTCTGACTTATAACAAAAAAACGAACAATGTCTAAAAGCTGATATGTGACGAGGTGTACAGAAAACAAGCTAAAAAACCCAGATCCAAAAACCAAGAAGTTTTATAAGCTGTTGCCCTGAAAACAAGCGTTTAAAGAAATAAAAGTGCATACGTGCAATAGAGACAGAGCGCGACATGTTGTATTACACTGAGAACTACACCCGCTGGAGGAGGCATAATCAGAGACAGGAAATATCATATATTAAACTGACATTTGGATATTTGACTAAATGTTTACTGCACACGTAGGGATACTGAGGCATTCTGAGTGTCAGGATAACAAATTCACCCATTCTTCCTGCTGAAGCTTCACATTTTATTGCCTGTATTCACTTCCGTCTCCTCCTCCTGGGTAGACAGCTTATAAAAACTTAGTTATGTGTTTTTTTGCTTGTTTGCTGTACACATTGTCACATATCAGCTTTTAGGCATTGTTCTGTTTTTGTTATAAGTCCGAAATGACAAGGAGGCCGCTTCACGCAATGCAAAGTCAATGGAGAGCGTTGAATCCCCCTCACCCCACGGTGTGGGCGTGGCCTAATGCCGCTCTGTCTCTATGGGTGAACCTGGCTGAAATGAGGAAGTCGTCAACGTTCACATTCTTGACTCCCCATCTCCCAGACAGGCCTATTTGGCACATCAAGCACATCCTGATGAGATGCTTCTGCACACACCCGCTCGTCCGGGCGGCCCCTCCGCCTGCTTGTCCCTGCGGCCTCTACATCAGCTCCGATATATCCCCCTCCAGGGCGGGATCGGCGCTCATTCTGGTCCTCAGTTGAGTTCCCAGATGGCGAACCCTGTTCCTCCAGCATCCTCGGCAGTCAGATGTGGTGAAGACATCAGGCGCCAGGTCTAGCCCTCACTGTCTCGGCTCCGGAGGCAAAGCTTGATGTGAATATTGCACGCAGGCCCTTATATACCCAGAAGCGGGGGTGCGGTTTGTGATGCAAACCTCACTAGCCAACGTGCATTGGCTCTTTCTGTTACCACTTGAAGGTGATTGGGCTCTCAGACGTGATACCAAATCGTCAATCACTAGACATTTTCGTTAAACCTTATTATGATACCTAAAGCGTGCTATCTGATAGCTTTCCCATTTATCTCAGTGGGGTTTACAATTTCAGTGAAAACGGCTTAAATTTAAATGGTCTAACCCTTTTAATCAAACAATAATGTGATGCTTTTCCACTGCAGACGGTGAGGGAAGCTGCAGAGATGTGCAAGGAACGAAACATCCCTTTCCCTGAGGTCAAGATTCCCAGTGGAGGCGTAAAGAAACCGAAGGACTTCTATGTGTTGAAAGGCCAAGACGCTCCAACCGTGATCCACATCCCTCTCTTTAATGTGGTCAACTGTGGAGGCAAGTTATGATCTTACAGTAGTCCTGAATAAAAGTGTAATATATCAGCTGTTCTGATTTAAGTGTGTTAATGCTTCATCAGATGATATTGAGAAATGGAGGAACAGATATAAGACCTTTCAAGGTCCTTACAGCGCTGAGATGATCACTGATCTTGTGGACGTCGCTGGAAAAAACATCACGAACAACATCGACAATCTGAAGGAGCAATTTAGGCTGGCCATAAAAAAACACAAATAATGAATAATGAATATCAGTGGTGTGCCAAGTTCTGTAATAAGGCAGAAAAGTCCTCACCGTTTGTTTTAAAAGAAAATTTCAAATGTAAATTCATTTTCCAGCTACACATATTTTACACACCCGCATGAAAACACGTGAACAGGGCAATAGGCCGATCATATGTTAGTTTTCTGTTTAATATGTTAAACATGTTTCACTCTGTTCATTAAGCAATAAATTACTAATCATTAATAATCAAATCAACTATACCACTATGATTATAAGCTATGATTTCTGAATAAAATATTGTGTTACTTTGCTTCTGTTCCAATTGATTAATAAACTGTTCTCTAAAAATAAGGTTGTCCTGGTCTCCTGATGTCAAATGCTCATTATTATAAAACTGATAGTTGTGGTCCTGGATGCTGATTGGACAATCCAGAGCTCCAGTGTATAACCTCATAACCCTTTATAATGTTTACCTTTTTCTAGTATTTTTGCACATACAATATTTGGTACGGCCCACCGTCTCTCTCTCTCTCTCTCTCTCTCTCTCTGTGTGTGTGTGTGTGTGTGTGTGTGTGTGTGTGTGTGTGTGTGTCAGAATCCCTCTCTTTCCCAAGAATCTTCTCTCACAATATCATCTGTTATAAACAATGCTATCAGAATCAGAAGAGCTTTATTGCCAAGTGTGCTTTCACACGGAATTTGTTTTGGTGCTGAAGCTTCCAGTGCACATATACAATACAAATACAACAGTAATAAATAAAAATTCTAAGAATAAAAATATAAAGAAAAATATAAACAGTATAAGGTCACGGTTACATTTAGTCAGAAAAGACTTAGATTATGAACATTTACAGTATATACTGTGTGTTATAGACAAGCACCTGATCCAAAGTAATTATCAGATCTGAGAACCTTCACTTGAAGTCTAGCAGGTTTCAAACACTCCCCCATCAGCCATTGGTTGAATAAACCTGTAGCCCCGCCCTAAACTCACCCCATTGGCTGAATATGGGCTGCGTCTGAAGTTGCATACACTCAAAAAATAACTCATTGGACAAACTCAATTTAATTGAGGCAGGTTTTCCATCCAATAAATATTTGTAGCCCCAACTCATAAAAACTAATTAATGCAATTAAATATAATTGACTTGGTCCAACTCAATTTTTGAGTGTACTCTCTTGAGTAGGTATTTTGAATAAGTAATTACTTCGACTAAAGTATATAATATGAATGTGTTTGGTATGTCTGTAATCCAGACGTACTACATTCCATTGTTTGTCGTTATCATGTGATGAACCAGTTGTGTCACGTCACTGCCATTCACAAATCCTCTCCTGTGGCCTCATGGGATAGAAAAGTGTCATTGTATGCAGTATCTGAGTACTCTTTAATGAGTTAAGTCAAGTCACCTTCATTTATATAGTGCTTTTACAAAGCAGCTTTACATTGATAATAGGAAATTAATGGAAGAGAGATTGTTTGGGCTATACATCAGCTCTAGAAAAAGTTATTGTCCAGCTAAAGTAAGTTTATGATTAATTAATTTCCATTTACTTTGGGGCCACTTACACAACACCATCCTCAACCAAATTAGAAAAACTCATTTTCTTCACTTCTTTTGTCACGTATTGTATTTCGCTTACTATATAGTAGGAAGTATGCGATTTTGGATTTGGAAAGTTTTAAATGTTTTGAATCAATTGCTTCAAATAATGATTGACTGCCGCCTGCTGGTCAAAACGGTGTAAATGCAACACAAACTCAGCCCAAACATGCATTAAAACACCTTTTAGAGCAAATGTTTCAAGTCCAATCCATGTTAGCTTCACGTCCTGTCTCCTGAGATATATTCATCTGATCGATGTTTGAAGGCAGCATAGATGTATCCTTGCACTATAAAGATATGGCGAAGGGTAGCACATCTTCTCATTGCTTTCGGAACGAGTTTTTGCTTCATAGTTAGTATGCATAGGGCATTATTTCGAATTGTATGTCATATTTATGGTGTATTTTTTTGTTTAAATCATGACTATTTCCTATGTGGCGGAAATGAGCGTGTCTGTCACACACACACACACACACACACGCTCACGGATCATCTGATGACGTGGTGCCGTTCGCTCAGCTGCGCGAGAGGATGGCGGACCAGAACAGGCAAATCAAACTCGCTGCAGCCAAGAAAAGGTACATTCATGAGCTTTAACATGGCGTTTTACTCCCTTAATGACAAAGGTGACTGTCGATGGTCAGGGAATCGCGTCCGAGCTTGTGCGTGCCATCTGTCATGTTGACATTCCACGTCTACCGGCCTGTCCGCGGGCCCGCATCCGCCTTCCAGCGCTCTCGGCCGGGCGCGGCTCTCAGGAAAGCCAGGGATTCAGCCGAGATGAAGCCTGAATATTAACTCATTAGAATTAGTCTCTGCTCGCGTTTATAACGATTTTAACCGGTCAGAAATGAGCTAAAAGTCTCTGTGGGTGAATGTCAGCGTGCTAATGTTGTTAGCCTGTGTGTTTTGCGTTAGTTACAGAGTTAAAAACAACAACAATGTGAATTAGTGGACGATAATGAAATGTTCATTTAAGTCTCATTTAACCAGCTGATTAGTGTTAACTTGCTAACTGCTAGCTAAAATGACAGCTGTAATTGAAACAGCTGGTTGAACAGTAAAAGTGCCTAACAAGACTCTCTTATTATGCTACTTTTGGAGGTTTAATTGATTAAATAACAGACCAAATCTATGATTATTAGTGTTTTTGTGCTATGACTTGAAAGTGCTGTCTAGGTAGGGAGCTCATGTGTACACAAGGTGTACTATAGTGCTTTACACAATACAGACAAAGCAGCTTTACAGTGATAAACAGGAATCAATAATGCAAACTTCATCCAGTTGTCATTATTCAGGTCAAATGTTGTACTCATATAATAGTCAAATTGAAAGTCTTCCTGAATATTAAGTGGCATATATACGCCCAAGGAACAGCTGCTGTCTGTGGCCTGGAACGCCAACAACACTTCTTGAAAAAATCAAGGTTGGTATTTAAGTTATCGCTCTGTCATATGAGAGCTGATTTAGATCTGTGCGTCCCATGACAGCTGAATCACAATCTGGCCTACTAGAGACTGTTCTCAATCTCGGAGCTTCTTCATGAACAGACTGTGCAGTTCTTCGTCATGTCTGACCGATCAGTCACCAGAACTGGAGTTAGTGATCTTGATTTAGTTCAAGCCGGAGTGCTAAAACTGTGGCAGAATTAGTGCAGATTATTGACTCGAGCCGGTTCGGCCTGTCAGTGGCGCTGGTGCATTGATGCTCGAGCATCTGATGTAGAAACTATTTTTGCACTTGAGGGTCCAATTCTCTCTATTTGCTTATTAGCAAATCATTTAATATGTGCTTTATAAGTACTAAAAATGCATAGTTCACTTTAAAATGAAAATTTCCTGATAATTTACATCTCATCCAAGATGTTCATTTCTTTCTTCAGTCGAAAAGAAATTACGTTTTTGAGGAAATCATTCCAGGATTTTCCTACACCTAATGGACTTCAATGGGAACCAACGGCTGAAGGTCCAAATCAGTGTATTTTCAAAGCAAGGGCTTCAGAGGCTCTGCGATCCCAGAGGAATAGGGTCTGATCCAGACAAACCATCCACATTTTCAAAAATAAACATTTATATAAATTTTTTAACCTAAATTGTTGATATTGCTCTGTGACGTGCCACGGATTGCGTAGTTGGTCAATTTTTATTTCAATTATAAATCTCCGATGGTTTGTCTTTTCCTCGGCTGGGAGTAGGGGTGTTCGATTCCAGTTTTTTGGAGTCGACTCCTATTCCCGACTCCCACTGTATCGATGAAATCGATGACTCATTTACTTTACATCAAAAAAGGATCAGAAATAAGACAAAATTGCAGTTGATACACACTTAAATTATTTCCCCCGATACAAAGCCTTAAAAATCCCTTATTAATACTTCAAATTAGTCTAATTTAGCGATGACATGATTAGTGGCTATTAACGTTTCTACATAGCTGTGTAGGAGGAGAAAGTCATGAAAACAGCTGTTGTTGAGTGATGGCGCTAAACACATAATCGTTGTCTTAAAAGGTGAGTTAAAGATACTAAATACTAGGGATGCAACAATACAGTTAGTCCACGGTTCAATACATACCTCGGTTTTTAACCACGGGGTTCGGTTCGGTTCGGATGGCTCGTCACATTTTTGTTATTCTATTCTTAGGCGATAGGAACAGCAAGAGGTTAAAGAAAAAATACAATTTTTTTATTGCAATACTTTCTTTATTTTACTTAAAATAATTGAAAAACCTTACTTAAACTTAACTTTACTAAACTTTACACATTCCTAGTGTATTGGATAATATAAAATAAATATATAAGATTTACACTGGCGGCTGTACAGCAGCATTTAAGTATGAAATTGAATGAATAAATGTAAAAATAAAACACTACATAGACTTCACTATAAAATATCCATTGATTCTTATTAAAGCTCCTGTATTAGTTTTTCAGTCAAGAGCAGTGGGTGATTTTCTCTTTGTCTTTTGTTGTTGTATTAACATTAAAGGATATTTCACTCAAAAATGACAATTCTGTCATGGAGAAATGAATACAGGTTTGAAACAACATTAGAGTGAGTAAATAATGAGCTCATTTTAGAGGTGCACTGTCCCTTTAAGGACCGCGTGTTCACTTTAGGCTGCCCTGTTGTCAATTTAAGACCTGCGTGCATTTAATATACAGACACGACTGCGATTTTACTGTCACTTTAGGCATAACCGACTGTGTTTATGTGAACCTTGTGTGTATTTGACAGTATTAGCGCAGTAAGACGTCTCAGTCCAGTAATCCCGTGTGTGACAGACGTTTAGTGCTCATGTTAAAACAGAACACGCCAATGAAACCGGCAAGGCTTTAAAACACATGCATATGATGAACTTTGGTGATTGTGAATAACTATAGTGTCCCGTGAGGATAACTCTACCACTAACCTGTGATGGGAATGTGTGTCGCGTTGTTCAGTGTGTTGGGATGGAGGCAAATTATAGAATGTGTGGAAAAATAATTTATTAAATGCGAAACCGAAAAAAAACACAATTCACAAGCGTGTATTGAACCTAGGGCTGGGCGATATCCAAAAAATATATGTATCTCGATGTTGTCCAAATGTTTACGATATTCGATATATATCTCGATATGTTTGCAATTGCTTTTAAATTAAAAAAAAAATTTTCTTTTGCCCCCATTAAAAACAACAAAAACTATTTAGATAGAACCAAATTAAATACAAAATGTTTACGTTTACTGAACAGGTCGGGATGACCAAAATCTTAAATCATGATATGAGTAATTTAATATTTTTTTAAATGTACTTTTATAATTACAATATAGATTTTTTATTAGAAAAAAAACATAAGCAAAACATGCAAATTACAAACAATATGACAAAAACAGTGCTTTATTTTCAGCTACAGTGGGTCTATTTAACAGCAGCAAGTCAAGAAATAGATCAAAAATCAAATAAAAAGTCTTCACTCTATAAATTAACTATAGGCTCCACTGATTCTTAATAAATATATTAAAGTTGTTTAGCCAAGCATGGGGTGGTTTTCTATTTTTTATTGGTGTTTGATGAACATTAAATCACACAGAATATGAGCTCCGGCCCTTTAAGAGCTGCACGGACCCAATACACTGACACACACGATTCCTCACTCGACTCTGTGTGTGTTCACTAAAGACACACACTACTGTGTTTAACACTCGCCAGGACGTGCATCTTTACAGCTGTTTGACCATTGAATCCCAATAATCCATGAAAGAGCTGAATCCCGATCGTATGTTGTCTGAAAAGGCGTGCAGGCGCTTCAGGTCAGAATCCGGCAGCGAGCACGTCCTGCGCGCGCTATTATTCCTCTCATGCGCGCATGTTTCGCATATATATTTAACTCTTCTCCTTCCAATGTTTAGTGAACGGTGGAAGCAGAGCTCTGAGTTATCTGGTAATGTTATTTGGGAAAGTATGCATGTTGAATTTGAAATATTCGATATTCACAATATTTTCAAATTTTACATCATCGTCAAAATTATTGCGATATTATCGCTAATATTCGATATATCGCCCAGCCCTAATTGAACCGTGAATGCCGTACTGAACGGTTCAATATTATATTGAGAATTGTGGCATCCCTACTAAATACATACAATAATGTACACTTATTGATGCATTTCTTCTTGATGTGAGTATTTTTATGATTTATGGTTAGTTTGATTATGAACCATGGAAAACCAAATCTATATTTCATCAATATACCATTAATTAAACTAAAGTTAGCATGGAGGAAACCTTTGTATAATTAAATTCTTAAGAAAGCTGTCAAATAAATGTGTGTGACCGTTTCTGCGACAGCTCTCTGACGCTGTGTATTACGTCTGTGTCTGAATTCCTCGCTTAATTTTATTCACTCCTTGCTTATTTAGTGCACTTAACTGGCATGCACTATATAGGGATTAGAGAATCAGTAAACAAGTGAGCGATTTCAGACACAGCAACAGAGTCGACTCCCGATTCTGGGGCAATTCTGAGTCGAGGAATGGACTCTTTTGGAGTCGAATCCCTATCACTAGTGCAGAGCTTCTAAAACTGCAGTGATTTGGACCTTCAGCCGCTGGTTCCCATTAAAGTCCATTATGTGGGGAAAAACCCTGGAATGTTTTCCTAAAAAAAAAAGCTTAATTTCTTTTCCACTGAAGAGAGAAAGACATGAACATCTTGGATGAGATGGAGGTTTCATTTTGAGGACAACTCCGGTGAAAAATGAACCATGGGGTAATTAACACATGGTTACCCGAGCGGATCGTTCTCTGGGATGCGTTTTCATGAAAACCGAATGTTAAGAGTTTTATCTCTTAAAACAGATTAGCTTATAACGCTAGTTTATGGGGCACAGAATACGTACAATTAAATCGCTAGTTAATACCACTAACACGGCAGCATAAAGAGGGTGCAAACCGAAGCATTGAGAACGCTATAAGTGTACGAAGAGTTTAATAAGAAGATACTTTATAAAGACAGTACATTACGCAAATACAGATAGAAGCCATCTTGGAAAACAGTCTCAACGAGTCGAGACACTAAGTGATGAATCTCATATGATCCATTGTTTCCGGAAGAAAGCACTGAACGCAACAGAGAAAATAAATAATTAAAATAATTAAAAACTCGCAAAAAAAAAAATCGACCAGCTCATCGAGACTGTTTTCCAAGAGGGCTTCTCTCTGTATTTGCGTAATGATTAATAAGCAGTCATTAGGAGTGGATTGATTGAGGCAGAACCGGGTTCCCACTCGTCCTGGAAAACCTGGAAAAACATTTAAAACAGCGGGTTTATCGCTGGCCCAAAACAATTACCATTGGTTTCAGAAAAGTTGCGTGATTATAATCTCGCAATTGTGTGTTAAGTCACACACACACACATACACACACACACATATAATGCAGTGTTGGGGGTATCGTATTACAAGTAACTTGAGTTACGTAATAATATTACTTTTTCAAGTAACTAGTAAAGTAACGCATTACTTTTCAAATTTACAACAAAATATCTGAGTTACTTTTTCAAAAAGTGCATGAGTTACTTTTCACATTTATTTGACTGACGCGTCTCCTGTCCCCATGAAATCGAGAGTGCAGAGGTGTGTGTGTGAACATGATAGTTATTGTAGTTCAAGACTAAATTTGAGCATTTATTCATCTCACTTGCATAAAGATTGAGTATTCCTCAAAAATAATAAAATCAGTCAAATGCAAAATATGCAAACCTCCAATAATTAAATGTTAAATAAAACAAATATTTTTATGCATTTAATCTACCTTTATTGACCAATTTGCTGCTGACCTTTAATGATTCAGTTAAACCATGAGCAAAAATTACTAGATTTTTGTATTTATTGGTAAAACTTTTTTTCTCCTGCGTCCTATTCTTCCATTAACCAGAACGGCAGCGCAGCGGAGTGTGTGAATTTGTGTTTTTACCTCAGCCTGAGGCTTATTATTTCAATTTTGGTGTGAAGAGGTCTTTACATTTGCACAAAAATAGAATATTTTTGTCATAAAAAACAAAAACAAAAAAACAAGCCCAGTCCAGGTGAGAAAAAGTAGCGCAAAAAGTAGCATGCGCATTACTTTTCTTAAAAAGTAACTAAGTAACTCAATAAGTTACTTTTTAAGAGAGTAACGCAATATTGTAATGCATTACTTTTCAAAGTAACTTTCCCCAACACTGCATATATGAATAATATATTTGATATCAAACATTAAATCAAAGTCTGTGTGTGTAACGTTCCTGCAGCTGAAGGAGTTCCAACAGAAGACGATCCCATCCACAGGAAGCGCTGGACCAAAGAAGAAGAGGAAAGTGAAAGGAGGCGATCAGACGGACACCCCAGCTGACAGACGCTCTCCTGATAATGTGAGTCCGGTGCGTAATCGACCCTCGTGCCGGGAAACCCGTGCTTCACCGGCCGGATAACACTGAATGTTGACTGTGTGTGTTTTGTGTGGATTTTACGGATCAGTTAGTAGCACTTTCCCACAGCAGGATGTAATCCTTGATTCAGGATCTAATTGTTTTTTGCACATAATGAATTATATTTCCTCTTCACCATTTGAGGGAGTGTTTATATTACATTTAATAAAATGTTGCTTTGGCAAATAAGCACTAAAATGACCAGCTGGAAATAAATAAAACTTTAAAACAATTTTTTCCTATTTTATGATTGCTATTTTGTTAATAATACAGCTGAAAAAATAAATAAATGTTATTGTTGAAGCACTAAAATAATTATCTATCTGGAAATAAATAACTAAAACTAACATAATTCAGTTAAAAGCGTTACAGTTAAGTATAAATAATTAGAAATATATAATATTTATTGTTCTGATTTTATTATGTGTAAATAAATCTGCATCAATACACAAAAATAAAATATAAATATAAAATGTAATTATTAAACAGGTCAAATTTGTTGTACTGATTTTAATTATTTAATGACTAAGTATTAAATTAATATATGTATTATACACACACTTTTACATTATTATTACATTTATTAAAATAAATACATTTTAAAAATAATTTGTTGTACTTCGTTTAATTACATTTTAATAAATGAATTAAAAACAACTGTGCGTTGTATAGAGAATATAGTTATACTCATTTATTATGTAATGTTATTATACACACAAACATTTATATTTATTATAATTACATTTTATTAAAATAAATAAATCTAAATGTCATATTTATACTTATTTTAATTGAATTAATTACATTTTATTACATTTAATGATAAAAACAAGAATGTGTTGTATAGATGATTAATTGAATATATTAATGTAATCATTTATATTCTCTATTATGATTAAAGTATTACATTAATATTTTTTATATAATTGCACTACTGCAAAATATAAATATATAACATCTGTTGTACTGATTTTAATTATTTAATGTCTAAGTAATACATTATTAAATTAATATATTAAACACAAACTATATTTATTATAATTAAATTGATTAAAATAAATAAATCTAAAAATATAATGTTTGTCATACTTTTTTTAATGGAATTTAATTTAATTGAATCAACACAAGAATGTGTTGTATAGATAATTGATTAATTGATTATTAGTGTAATCATTTAAATTATCTAATGATTAAAACATTACATTAATATAATTGCTAAATCAATAAATATTTAAAATGTGTTGTACTGCATTTAATTATTTAATAACTAAGTATTAAATTAATCTTTTATATAATTAAATTAAATAAAACCGATACTGTATACCTTTCTATAAAACTCTTTTCTATTACTTTCTCGCCCTAATTTATTATATTATGCATATTTTTTTATCCACACCATATGTTTTTGATCAGAAAATCTTAAATGTAATAAACTATATTCTATTTTTTATGATGCGTGTGTATGTCTTTAATTCATTGCAGAAACTGTTTGTTATTGCTCTAAGAAAATACTAATTAAACCCCCCAAAAAATCATAAAAATGACTTGCACTTAAAGGTAGGGTAGGTAAGAATTGGTTAAAAAATTTTTTTTTACAAATTTGTTTAAACTTTCTTTATATATGAATACATAATTCAAATGTAAGTACTCTGAAAAAGAAAGTATAAAAATTGAGTGTCTGTAGACTAGGGATGGCTCGATACCAAAATTTTGACTTTGATACGGTACCACAATCTAATACCGAAGTACCGATATTAAATCGATAACAAACAGAGTAAAATTATGCGCAATACCCGCGCTAAAATCAGCTGATTTTAGCGCGGGTATTGAGCATAATTTTACTCATTATCGCACATTTTGGAAATTACCACAAATGTTTATTTGTAAATTATTCAACAAAGATTATCACATCAAATCAGTCATTTGAAAGCTTTCTTGTGAGAAGAAATTCAGCAATACTGCACGTCTCCTTCTCTATCACTCAAAACGAGCACATTTCTTATGGCTTCAAAAAACATTGCACCTGACCTAACGTACACTAAAGCAATCTGCATGCTCCGATTAAACATTTTCACGTTCGTTTCGGGACAGCTGACGGAAATCACTTGCCCACGTATTTTTAAACCTTGCACATTTGAACATGCGTGCGATTTTATAGCATTTCGTAATACATGGTATGGGCGCTCTTTAAAAGTGAGTGGTTTCTGTGCGCTCATACCAACAACACACACACACAAGCCTGTAAAGAGCTCGCGCATTACAAATGAAGTTATTTGTCCATAGTCAAATTCAAATACACAAAATTATGTCAAAATGTCCGTCTTTAGTGAGTATTCACATAAACACAGTTATGTCTTACGCGAATGTAAATAGTGCAATAGTATGCGAATATTATGAGATCTAAACATTGGTTGAAACAAACGTTGGAGATTTCATGATATTTAAACGATTTGATCTAATGTATGTATGTATGTTGATCAGTGTTGAAAGAAAATAAGTGTCTAAATTAGATGGTTTGAATGATGCACTCACCTGTCGATCTCTTAAAGTCTTGCTCAAGTCAGGATATTGACAGATGCGTGGCTAGGTTTGATGGTTCTTCATCAGTTTTATAAGCAACGCAATTTCAAAATGTAACTTCTACTCTTTTCTTTATTAATTCGTTTTGGGCATATTAAGTGAGATTCAACCGCTTTATCCATTTTGTTCCTCTATGTTGCCACAGTTACAGGTTTCACGTCGGTTTGGGTAGCGCGCTGCCACCTAGCGGTGAACTTCGGAACAGCAGCATATACCGAAATGTGCAAAATCATGATATCGTACCGTTTGAAATAAAATATATACCGGTATTTTCCCAGTACAGGTATACCGCGCATCCCTACTGTAGACCTCTCACGACTGTTTTAAAGACAGCTCATTATTTCCATAAACCTCACCTTCTCCCTTCTGGGCTCTTTCCAAAGCCCCGCCCCCAAAACACATGAACGCGCTCCGCCGACCAATCAGCTGGAAGAGCATTATTCACCTGAGACGAGCGAGTGCATGTAGTGACATCATGTCAGAATCACATGTCATAAAACATCTAACTTTATCAGTACGAATATAAACAAATAAGATGTCTTTTGTGAAATTCAACACGACAGCGATCAACTTGAGCTAAGCATATTGAGTATTTATCATCTCTACTAATGGCTCGCTAAGTGTATAACATTGTAACTTTATGCTAAGTAATGTTATGTTAGCTAATAGGCAGCTACGTGTGCTAGTGATACATGCTTCATGAAAACATAAACCAAAATAATGTATAATCAAAATGAAAGATGTTTAGCAGAAATACAGCCTCTTGAACTCCTCAAATCAAACGGGTGCGCGCATGTGGGCAGATCCTGTAGCAAAAGGGGTGGTCGCCATGGCAGCGAGAGAGAGTGACAGTCGCCCGAGGCAATCACTTGTTTCGTCCCGAACGCGGTGTTTATTGCAGATTAAGTCTCTCGATTTTTATACTCTCTTTTTCAGAGTACTTACTAGGGCTGAAACGATTCCTTGAGTAACTCGAGTTACTCGAATTGAAAAAATCCTCGAGGCAAAATCATCTGCCTCGATGCTTCGTTTAGTTCATTTAACTACACACGGATGTTGCAGAACTATATTTTTTTGTGTATAAGGACTTTGGAGTATGCGCGGATTGCGGTTAAATCCGCGATTCAGGTGGGTAAACATCCCAATAATTGCGGGTGGATGTGAGAAATCATTAATGTGTTGATTTTAATTAAGACGCGGAACTCATTTCACGGTAAAACGCAATGAATGTGTCGCTCTTTAACATGTCGAGATCAAAGATCGCAGTGCGAGAGAGACTGGCATCAGCACTGCTAATATCATTTAGTCTCGCTAATGTTAAATGAAAACAACTGTGTGTTGAGCTTCAGGATACGACACCGAACATTTAGGCTTCATTTGCGGCAGTTAAATGCGGCAGCTGCTATTTATAGCTACTAACTTAATTAAACAAGCTGTGTTACAATGATGAATATGATTAGCTCAAAATGTAGATCTGTATGTGCGATGTAGGCTACTTTATCTGAATTAAACACAAACTCATCTCTCGTGTCAACCCGTTTGGGTTATTCAAAATGTGTAATTTCGCCAAAGAAGATTTGTTTTAAAGCAATACTTCAGTGTATGTGATGGTAGCATCGCGCTTACACTGAGGATTTGAGTTTATGACGATCGGGTGCGGATGGATGGTTTGTTTTTAACAGCGGATTCGGTGAAGTTATCCGCGCATCTCTAGTATGACCATCTGTACTCTTGTTCTTATTTCAAGTTTCCTTCCTGTCCAATATTGTTTGCTTCTTACAAAAGCCTCACAGCCTTCAGAAGACAGTAAAGGCTTGTCATGCCTGAACTGAAGCTGAAACTTTAAAGTTAAGCTTTAAACATACATGCAATGTTTAGGCATTATTGCTATTTATATTAATACTATTTTGTTTTATTGGTTGTAGGTTTAGTTTTAGACTGAACTTTTTAACTAATTTGAAATAGATTTTTATATTGTGGCAATTGAATGCATTAAAATGGGTTATTTTCACTGAAAATATGTGAACATGGGTTATTATGTATGCAATTTCAGCAATAAAACTTTATTTTTCTAAAAAGAAAACAAATTAGATGTTAATTTTAAGATACCTGTCTTATTTTCTCTTATATATTTAGTATTGCTCTTTAATAAAGAAAAAAGTAATTATTATTCGATTACTCGATTAATCGATGGAATAAACTGTAGAATACTCGATTACTAAAAGAATCGACAGCTACAGCCCTAGTACTTACATTTTAATTATGTATTGACATATAAAGGAAGTTTAAACACATTTGGACAAAAGTGTTTTAGATCATTCTTACCTACCCTACCTTTAACAATAACTAAACTTTTAAAGATCACTCAAAATGACTATTTTTGTGTATAATGGTTGGTTGATCTGCCTCAGGTACGACTAACCCTTCATCTAGTCTTTCCTGCTTCCTTTATCACTTTCTTCCTACTACTTCCTCCTCCTTTATCGTCTGCCTCTCCTTCCCCTGTAGATTGAGAATATTCTCAAAGTTGTGGTGTCTGATCTTAGTCTGACCAATGGAGTGTCTCAGCCTCCATTTGTCACCAACCGTCAGGTGAGCTGCTCGTGTCCCTCCTCTCCTCCCGTTGTCTTTTCTCCCTCCTCTCGCTCTTTGAGTTCGCTCATCGGTGTTTCCTCGCATGCTGTGAGATCCTCACAGGAAGAGGCTGGTGTTTCGTCATCTGCTGCAGTTCCTATAGTCAACATGAAATCAGACTCTTTCTTGATTCGTGTTCTCATTGTGAACGATTCATCAGTGCACGCTATGTTTTATATATTTTACTCCGCAATCATCAAATGCTATTTCTTGTTTACTTTAATGCGTCGCTGACATGCAAAACTCATGTTTCAGATTCTGTCATAATCAGCAGCATTAGAATTTGGATATATATTGCATTGGTTATACCTGGAAACATTCACTTTTATATGAATGTACCTGATAAATGAAGAATATAACCCTGTGCGAGCGTGCATGTTTTTGTGAAATATCAGGACACACATGTGTGTAATGACATGGGTATGACACAGGTATAACAGGAGAGGGTGAAATATGAGGACATTTCCCCATGTCCTCACTTTTCAAAAGGCTTATAAATCATAAGTTTTTTTTTTTGAGAAAGTAAAAATGCAGAATGTGTGTGTGTGTGTGTGTGTGATGGGTAGGTTTAGGGATACGGGCAGTGTAGGGGGATAGAAAATACAGTTTATACAGTATAAAATCCATTACGCCTATGGAATGTCCCCGCATTTCACAAAAACAAACGCGTGTGCGTGTGAGTGAGAGAGAGAGTGAGAGAATGTGAGCGACTGAGTGAGTGTGCTAGTGATCGAATGAGCGTGTGAGTGAGTGTACGCGTGATCGTGTGTGTGACAGTGTGCGAGTGATCATGTGTGAGTGAGTGTGCGAGTGATCGTGTGTGTGAGAGTGAGAGAATGTGAGCGACTGAGTGAGTGAGTGTACGCGTGATCGTGTGTGTGTGACAGTGTGCGAGTGATCATGTGTGAGTGAGTGTGCGAGTGATCGTGTGTGTGAGTGTGCGAGTGATCATGTGTGAGTGAGTGTGCGAGTGATCGTGTGTGTGAGTGAGAGAGTGTGAGCGACTGATTGAGTGTGCTAGTGATCGAATGAGCGTGTGAGTGAGTGTACGCGTGATCGTGTGTGTGACAGTGTGCGAGTGATCATGTGTGAGTGAGTGTGCGAGTGATCGTGTGTGTGAGTGAGAGAGAGTGAGAGAGTGTGAGCGACTGATTGAGTGTGCGAGTGATCGAATGAGCGTGTGAGTGAGTGTACGCGTGATCGTGTGTGTGTGACAGTCTGCGAGTGATCATGTGTGAGTGAGTGTGCGAGTGAGCTAGTGTGAGTGCGAGAGCTAGCGTGCGAGCTAGTGGCGGCGAGTGCGAGCTAGTGAGCGAGTGATCGTGTGTTTGAGTGAGCTAGTGTGCAAGTGAGTGAGCAAGTGTGCGAGCTAGTGAGTGAGTGTGCGGGTGATCGTGTGTGTGTGTGTGAGTGAGTGTGCGAGTGATCGTGTGTGTGAGTTAGTGTGCGAGTGATCATGTTTGTGATTGAGTGAGTGAGTGTGTGAGTAATCGTGTGTGTGAGTGAGCTAGTGTGTGTGAGTGAGTGTGCGAGTGAGTGAGTGTGCGAGTGATCATGTCTGTGTGTGAGTGAGTGTGCGAGTGAGCTAGTGTGTGTGTGTGAGTGAGCTAGTGTGTGTGTGTGAGTGAGCTAGTGTGTGAGAGTGAGTGTGCGAGTGAGCTAGTGAGTGTGTGTGCGAGTGATCGTGTGTGTGTGAGTGAGTGTGCGAGTGATCGTGTGTGTGAGTGAGTGTGTGAGTGAGCTAGTGTGTGTTAGTGAGTGTGCGAGTGATCATGTGTGTGAGTGAGTGCAAGTGAGCTAGTGTGTGCGAGTAAGTGAGTGTGCGAGTAATCGTGTGTGTGAGTGAGTGTGCGAGTGAGCTAGTGTGTGTGAGTGAGTGTGCGAGTGAGCTAGTGCGTGCGAGTGATCGTGTGTGTGTGAGTGAGTGTGCGAGTGATTGTGTGTGTGAGTGTGTGCGAGTGAGTGAGTGTGTGCGAGTGAGCTAGTGTGTGCGAGTGAGTGAGTGTGCGAGTAATCGTGAGTGTGTGAGAGTGAGCTATAGTGTGCGCGTAATTGTGTGTGTGAGTTAGTGTGCGAGTGATCGTGTGTGTGAGTGAGTGCAAGTGAGCTAGTGTGTGCGAGTGATCGTGTGTGTGAGTAAGTCCAAGTGAGCTAGTGTGTGCGAGTGAGTGAGTGTGCGAGTGATCGTGTGAGTGAGCTAGTGTGTGTGAGTGAGCTTGTGTGAGTGAGTGTGCGAGTGAGCTAGTGTGTGTGAGTGAGTGTGAGAGAGAGCTAATGTATGCGAGTGAGTGAGTGTGCGAGTGAGTGAGTGTGTGAGTGATCGTGTGTGTGTGTGAGTGAGTGTGCAAGTGAGCTAGTGTGTGTGAGTGATTGTTCAAGTGAGCTAGTGTGTGTGAGTGAGTGTGCGAGTGAGCTAGTGTGTGTGTGTGTGTGTGAGTGAGCTAGTGTGTGTGTGTGTGTGAGTGAGTGTGCGAGTGAGCTAGTGTGTGCGAGTGAGTGAGTGTGCGAGTGATCGTGTGTGTGTGTGTGTGTGTGTGTGTGTGTGTGTGTGTGTGTCTGAGTGAGTGTGCGAGTGAGCTAGTGTGTGTGAGTGAGTGTGCAAGTGAGCTAGTGTGTCTGAGTGAGTGTGCGAGTGATTGTGTGTGAGTGACTGTGCGAGTGATCGTGTGTGTGAGTGAGTGTGCGAGTGATCGTGTGTGTGAGTGAGTGTGAGCTGTGTGTGTGTGTGTGTGTGTGCGAGTGATCGTGTGTGTGAGTGAGTGTGCGAGTGATTGTGTGTGTGTGTGTGTGTTTGTGTGAATGAGTGAGTGTGCAGTGATCGTGTGTGTGTGTGTGTGTGTGTGTGTGTGTGAAGGAGTGAGTGTGCGAGTGATCGTGTGTGTGTGTGTGTGTGTGTGTGTGAGTGAGTGGTGATCGTGTGTGTGTGTGTGAGTGAGTGTGCGAGTGATTTTGTGTGTGTGTGTGTGTGTGAGTGAGTGAGCGTGTGAGTGACTAAAAGCTGAGTTTAACGTGTCTTTGTCGCTGTATTGCGGCAGGATCGAGTGGATGTGGTGAACCGGGTCTCGCAGGAGCTGGAGGAGGCCAGTGCAGATCCTGAGCGAGACTTGCCCGTCTGTAACCCCGCTTCTGCTATTAACACTGAGTGTGTCGCTGATAACGCTGTCCTGCAGGTCTGTGTGTCTTCATGTCAGTCACCTAAGCTGTGTTTCAAAAGCATCTCTGGTGTTTGATGCCGTATATGCTGACAGATCACTCGCCTTTGAAACACAGCCATGGCCCGTTTGTGTAGTTTAACCGTTCAGATGTTTGCTCGTGTTTTTAACCTGATCCATGCCTGTCATTTATTCAGTGTATTGCTTTGTCTGGTGTTTTCTTGTGTTGTCACATCCTGTTTTGACTCAAGTTTGTATTCTTCATTCATATGTTTTCCAGCAGAATTACACAGCGGATGCAAACGGCGACCAACATCCTCTGGAAGATAAGAGGTGAATTTGCTCTTTATTTCAGAACAAGATGGGCATTACACCATATCATGAGCTCGATGAAAGTTTCCAGTTGTCTCTTTATAAAAACACAGCCAATCAGAACGTTTTGTTTTGATTCTGGAGATATTTTCACATTTATTTTGTCTAAGGATGCATTTAAAAACCTGCATCTCTGAGAGGAATCGCAACACTGAGAACAAGCTTTCATTTCATTGTTATTGTAGTATCACTGATGCTCTGTTATAGTTTTTAATGCATTTAAAAAAATAAATGTCTATAGAGGTTATGCATCATTGTCACTTTCCCCAAACATTGCTACTAAATCATCATATTAGAATGATTTCTGAAGGATCACTGAATATAATGATGATAAATTCAGCTTTGATCACAGGAATAAATTATATTTTATAGTATATTAGAATAGAAAACCATTATTTTGATCAAATAAATGCAGGCTTGATGAGCAGAAGAGACTTCTTTCAAAAACATTAAAATTTTTAATGTTTTCAAACTTTTTACCTTTTTTTGGCTTTTGATACATGACAAACGACAGCTGTTGGACCGGAAGTCATTCATTTCCAGTGGAGAGTAGTACGGGAGCTGCCGGGGCTTCTGATCACATGCGTTTACGGAAATTTCAGATCCGATTTGAGCTTCGGATGCGTTGAAATGTTTGAATTTTTGCGGCTATACCTTCTGCGGATGTGATGTATTCTAATCAAAACAATGAACACAAAGTTGAAACATTTTAACACTATTTCTGTAAAATAATTATTAAATCAATATTTATATTGATTAGCTCTATAACATCTACTATGTTTTTATTTTAGATGTCACACACAGTCTCATGTCTATCTCATGTCAAGTCTCATCCTTCATATCTCCAAAAAGTCTCTAGTTTTATCATATTTATAAAAGACAGATACGCTGTACTGAGTCTTTCTGAATAAAACCGAGCGGCTGGAGGCGTGTCATGTGGGCGGAGCTAAAGAGTCACGAGACTTGTTGTGCACTTAGCCAACAACACGCAGACATTTGAAGCTGTTTTACTCACCGCATGCGGTTCCAACTTATTACTGTAAACCTTTATCGCTGGGACCGCTCCATCTTTCAGCATTAGACGATCTACAAATCCGGGGCCTTGTTTATAAAACAATCATCGCCGAAATGCAGGTAACAAACAAAAACACCTGCACAACTCTGTTGCTGCTCCGGAAAAACAAACTCCATCCACTGCCCCATTAACTCTGGGTTCTTTGGGAAGCTGAACAGGGTTGTCTTGCCCTGGCAACCAAAAAACACACTTCTTTGGTGACATGTGAAGTCCTGTGAGCTGTGGACTTCCCTAAAGCCGAGCAAAGCGCGTTGACGGGCGTGCATTTGCTCTCTCGCTCTGGTTGGTGTGTGTGCGTACCCTTTCAGGAGAAGTGCCCGTACAAGGACATTCCGCCCTTTGTGACGTCACAGACCCATACTCTGAAAAACCCGGAAAGAGTATTTTTGGCACAGACGTCCATCAAACGTCCAACTTATTTTTTTTAACTTTGTCCATGTTTAGCATGAGAATCCAAGTCTTTAACAGTGCATTACCCCCCCTCCCCCACACACACACACACACACACCATTTAAAATCATTAAAGGGGTACTTCAGCGCTGGGAAGATGAATCTGTATTTAAACTGGGTCATTAATGTAGTAGAAATGTGAAATTATTTTTGAATTTGGTGCCTTCTAGACAAGAGAAAATGTATTCTAACACAGAAAATGTATTTTTGTCTCATGGGGATGAAAGACAACAATTCCCAGAATGCACTGCTTCACTGCCCTACTCTAGGCACGGCTAGTCGGCTACTGGATTACTGGATCACTTGCCCACCGCGTTCATTTTCAGAAAATCAGTTCAGTTAGAGACACTACAATTAAAAACTGAACGTGTCTGTTCGATATAATGCGAGTGAGCCGATTGAGCGTCACGGCACAGACGCAGCAGGATCGGATTACATTCATCACATGAGCTGAGGAAGAGCGGGATTCGTGGCTGCGGTCGCATTCACAGCGCGTGATCAGTCTGGCGCGTGTTCAGTTCATGTCTTTGGAAGCTTAACTGTCATAGGAAGTTCATTTGAAAAGTTGAAACACTCCCTTTACTCTCCACCGCTCCGTTTCCATGAATCTCCGCAGCTCCCGAGCCGAGTGCTGTGAGTGTGATGTTGAAAATATGTGGGAATAGCGCCTCCTGCTGGCTGAAGTCTTCAGCCTCTGGACAAAAACTCCTCCGATGACACAAAATGACGATATTTGCGTCATCGGAGGAATTTTTCCAGAAATAAAATACAAAATTCTCTCGTCTCAGGGGGAGATGAGGGGGGAAAGTACGATAATTTGAATATAGTCCCGGGTTTCTACTGATACAAAGCTTAATGCTAATCGCTGAAGTAACCCTTTAAAATTTACCATTGGTAAGGGCCAATGGAGGGAATCTATTGATCTTAGTCCTACTCTTTATGAGAAGTGGGATTTTTAAGGACCACTGAGAACACCTCATCTGAAGGACGGTGCTTGTTACAGTATAGCATCCCCATCACTATACTGGGTCGTTAGGACCCACACAGACCACAGGGTGAGCGCCCCCTGCTGGCCTCACTCACACCACCTCCAGCAGACACCTGGTTTTCCCCAGAGTCTCCCATCCAGGTACTGCCCAGTCTCAGCCCTGCTTAGCTTCAGTGGGAAACCAGTCTTGGGATACAGGGTGATACGGCTGCTGGCCGAAGTTCTGTGCGACTGCCGCTATTGGGAGAAACGTGCACTTTGTGTGCCGTGGAAAGGCGGCTTAACAATATAAATAAATATATAATTCAGATTTATGTGTATAACCTCAGAAGATGTAGCTCTCTGCTTTCTGTCAGTTCGTACACACTGACTGCACAGAAACGCTGTTAATTCTATATGTTTATAATGCATGTTATCTAAATGGTCTGTTGTGTAAAGTTGGACTGGTGTTTGTGTTTGCAGGCTGTCGTCCACAGAGAGCCTGAGACAGCTTTCCCAGCAGCTCAACGGACTCCTGTCTGACGTGAGTCACGCCACCCGTCTGTCTGCTTTAATGTCTGTGTTCGGGTCGGTCGGGATGCTATGACGTTTTTTTTCCTGCCCTGCTTGGTTACATCAGCAGAAAAAGTCATTTCAGAAGGATTTACATTTTTAGATTAACATGCTTTTTTTTATTCTTTATGTTATTAACTCCGATGGTTCCTCCCAAATGAACCAACAATATTTGAGGAGCTCTTTTCCAAAACGCTATAAATCCATTTTAATAGTTTTCATGAAAAGATCATTTTTTTACCTACACCCATACATTGTTTTAATATTGATTTATCCTGTTAAAATGGTCTATTGGCTCAGTCTGGACGTGTTAAACAATGATTGTTAAATGAAACAACAATAATGTTGATTATAAATTCAAAGTCATTATTTTTTTGTTTCAAAACGCTACAAATCCATCCTTTTTTTATATGTAGTTGGTTTATGTCTGTAAAAGTTGGGGACACTCAAATTATGATCCAAGTTACTCAACTAAATATACAAATAGAATTTAATAATTTGGTCATATATAATTCTATAAACTATCCAAATTAAACTAGCCAAATCAAATTTTGTTGCAACGTTGTCCTGTTTAACACTGTGAAGCTGCTTTGAAACAATCGTCATTGTAAAAGCGCTATATAAATCAAGTTGATTGATTGATTGATTGATTGTAAAAGCAACAACAAAAACAACAACGCAACTCATGTCACATTAAGCATATAACATCGGGGATCAAAACGATTGCGATTACAACCGTAATCGGGGGGTTGGGTGTCGTAGATTGCCGGTAAGAATTGCATTTTGTTCCGACCAGGAACGCGTTTGCAGGAACAGGCACTTTCACTTTCAAAGGGGCAGTGGATTGAGACGGGACGAGAGGATATATCGCGTTTAGGCTAAAAACAGGCTTGGCGCTTATAGCGGTTTGGAAAAAAACTGCATCTTGCAGTACATTTAAACAAGGAAATATAACGATTTGGCATTAAAGATTGATGGAGCAGAGAATAGGTTCAGTACACAGCTTGATGGCATGACAAACTCATTTTATTTTAATTTGGTGTTTATCGCGTTTTGGAAAAGAGCTCTTCATTTGTTCATTTACATGCCTTGGGAGAGTTACAAAAATAAAAGAATAAACATATTATGCACGTTAGAAGATGTTAAATTGTAAACACTTGTAAATACCCCACATATCAATAATTTCAGGATTATTCAATTCCCAAAGACGCCTGATTCGTTTTGTGTTGTGTAAATGTTAATTGTTTTTATTTCCATCTTGGGTGAAATGCAGTCAACGACATACATCAATGGAGACAGCGATCCACCGGCGGTCAACGAGAAGGAGCTGGAGGTATTCCAAGCGTTTTACTATTAATTCACCTCCGCTTTTTTAAAACATGAACAACTGTTTTGCTGTGAAGGAGTTAGGGCTGGGCGATTATATCGAATATTAGCGATACTATCGCAATAATTTTGATGACGGTGTAAAATTTGAAAATATCGTGAATATCAAATATTTCAAATTCAACCTGCAAACTTTCCCAAATAACATTACCAGATAACGCAGAGCTTTGCTTCCACCATTCACTAAACATCGGAAGCAGAAGAGTTAAATATATACACGCAGCGTATGAAAAAGAAAGCAACAGAAACATGCGCGCATGAGAGAAATAATAGCGCAGCGCGGGACTCTGACCTGAAGCGCCCGTACACGCCTTTCAGACAACATGCGATTGGGATTCAGGGATTCAATGGTCAAACAAATGTAAAGATGCATGTCCTGGCAAGTATTCAGGTAAACACAGTAGTGTATGTCTTTAGTGAACGTACCACTGATCTATATAATTTATATAGATCAGTGGAACGTACAGAGAGTTGAGTGAGGAATCGTGTGTTACAATGAGTTTGGTCCGTGCAGCTCTTAAAGGGCCGGACCTCATATTCTGTGTGATTTAATGTTAATCAAACACCAACGAAAATTTGATTTTTTATTTATTTCTTGACTTGCTGCTGTTAAATAGACCCACTGTAGGTGAAAATAAAGCACTGTTTTGCTTGTTTTACTTATGTTTTTTTTTTTAAAGATCAAATTAAAAATCTATATTGTAATTATAAAAGTACATTTCAAAAAATATTAAATTACTCGTATCATGATTTAAGATTTTGGTCATCCCAACCTGTTACCAGTAAACGTAAACATTTTGTATTTAATTTGGTCCTATCTAAAAAGTTTTTGTTGTTTTAATGGGGGCAAAAGAAAATATTTTTTTAAATTTAAAAGCAATTGCAAACATATCGAGATATATATCGAATATCGTCAAAATTTTGAAAATATCGAGATATATTTTTTTGGGGATATCGCCCAGCCCTAGAAGGAGTAGAGGTTTATAATTAGGCAGCGGCTATTTACACTTACACTTTCTTAATGATAATTGCTATTTACACTCAGCGAAAATAACATTTTCTTAGCGATAGATGATATTTACACTAAGTGCAAATAGCTGTAGATGCTATTTACTAAGTTGATATATTCGATATAAGTTGTTATATTCAACACCATATAAAAGTAGCAGTTCTTTGCAATATGTGTAAATAGTAATCACATGTAATTTATACTTTTTGACAGATACATACTATTTACACCTCAGAGTTGTTGTACATTAAAAGGACTAGGGGTGCACCGATCCGATATTAGGATCGGATATCGGCCGCGATATCGGCCGCGATACTGACAAACTTTTTTTTCGCAGCAGAACCTACGTCATTCATCAGCTTCTCATGTGTCGCATGCTAGAAGCAACATGGAGCGAGTCATGCTCTCACTCTGCCCAACTTAATCTCACGCTTAATCTCACGCTTTTTATATTAAACAAAGCTTAGTTTTTACATTTTTCAAACACTATAAATAGCGTTTTTGGCGCTAATATAGCGTAATGTTAAAGCCAGAGCGTTGAAAGCGAGTTGTGCATGCTCTAATCTCCCGGTTCATGAAGCTCTCAATACTTCTAGCGCTGTGTCAATGCATTTTTGAATGGCTTAGCGGATACACAACAGTTTCACTATACAGATGTTTACAGCAAGTTTTGGTAAACAGAATAGTGTGCATTGATTATTAAGTCAACCATATTTACAGGATCGTTTTATCATGGAGAGTGATAGAGATGCAACACACATTAATGTTATTCTTGTATTTAGCCCTCAGGTATTCCTACTAATTGGTTACACTCATACTCATTGATGGTTAAATGTGACCATAGACCGTGAAAGGAAGGTATAAGGTGGAAAGTATACAGTTTATAATTAATCCAACAATAGTATCGGGTATCGACAGATACACAAAGCCCAGGCATCGGTATCGGGACTGAAAAAGTTGGATCGGTGCACCCCTAAAAAGGATGCAATAATAACAATGAGTGTAAATTATTATATTCATTTAAATTAGTAAATGGATTTTGCCTGAATGGGACGATAAAAGCCCTCCCTGCACCTTACCCAATAAAGGCTTTTATTATAATTAAACATTTCATTAGGCACTTTATTTTCACATTTAGAACAGTTTCTTCATTTTTATTGAAAGTAAATGCATTTCTGGTGTGATTTGTGATGAAAAAAGAGATGAGAACAAACTCTACACAAGGCGGATTCGAACCCGGTCAAATGCATCAAAATCAAGATGATTAAGCAATGCGCTTTACTGATTACCACTGAGGATGTTGAAATCTGAGCGCTTTTTTAAATCGAATATCACTTGCCAACAAGGCATGCTCTTTGCACTTAGTGTGAATAGACACTCTGTTATAATTAACACTCCACACGGTCACTAATCTCGCTCAAGGAGATAATCTTATTGACGTTCTTATGATGAAAATAGCCTGACGTCTGTAAGGCTTTATAGCGTTGGTCTGTATAAGAGCGCCAGTCTTCATTTTCACAATTATATCCCAGATTGATTCCTTCATGGTTTAACAGACCAAATCAAGAACAATTTAAGCATTTATTGGTAATATTAAAGAAGCGTGTCCCTCTTCTCTCTGCTGTACCCTACTTGAGTCTTAATTGGTGTATCTCTCAGTATGTGCTGGCGTTGATCTCCTGCCACACGCTGATCCTGTTTCACCTTCACAAACACAGAAAGAGGCTTGGTTTATTAGTTACAGTCTTACTCAAAAGTTTAAAAGAGTTTTGTCTGCTCACCAAGGCTGCATTTATTTGATCAGTAAAAATGTGAAATATTATTACAGTTTAAAACAGCAGTTTTCTGTGTGAATAAAGTGTAATTTATTCCTGTGAATTTTCAGCATCATGACTTCAGGCGTTTCTTTGGTGGAAATAAAGCTTGGCTGTTTGGTCCCTCTGCCACAGTTAAAGGGATAGTTCACCCAAAAATGAAAATGTGATGTTTATCTGCTGACCCCCAGGGCATGAGAGATGCAGCAGAACACAAGTGAAGATGTTTATCTCAACCGTTGCAGTGTGCCAGTCGTATAATGCATGTGAATGGTCATACGTGAGAGTATGAGAGCTTTGAGAGAAAAAAACATAGACATACAAATCAAAATTAAACTGATGGAAGTGATGGCGCTAGCGGCTTTTGTACATAATGTTGTATTTGAGGTAGGGCTGGGCGATATGGCCCAAAAAAATTATCGCGATAAATGTCAAATCTTTATTTCTTTAAAGTTTAAAGGCATATTTTTGCTCCTGAGTGAAAGATGTAGAAATCAGACAGTTAATTGTGGTTTTAAACTATCCTTTATTATCAAAACATGACACACACTTCCCAAACAGGTGAACAATTGATCAAAACTGAGGTAGATTTATTCATTAAAAAAACTATGTTAATAGAGTAGAATATTATTAATATAAATCCCACAAGGAGTCCCACAAGGGTCAATTCTAGCACCACTCCTATTCAACCTGTATATGCTGCCACTGAGCCAAATAATGAGAGAGAACCAAATGGCTTACCACAGCTATGCTGACACACCCAGATCTACTTAGCACTATCACCTAATGACTATAGCCCCATTGACTCCTGTGCAAATGCATTGATGAAATTAACAGTTGGATGAGCCAAAACTATCTCCAGTTAAACAAAAACAAAACTGAAATCATTACATTTGGAAACGAAGATGAAATTCTCAAGGTGAGCATATCTTGAGACAAAAGGTCTAATAACAAAAATCAAGTCAGGAATCTTGGTGTGATTTTGGAGTCAGACCTGAGTTTCAATAGTCATGTCAAAGCAATAACTAAATCAGCTTACTATCATCTGAAAAATATTGCAAGAATTAGATGCTTTGTTTCCAGGCAAGACTTAGAGAAACTCGTTCATGCTTTCATCACCAGCAGGGTGGACTATTGTAATGGTCTTCTAACCGGCCTTCCCAAAAAGACCATTAGACAGCTG
Organism: Gobiocypris rarus; assembly: GCA_023029165.1. Taxonomy (NCBI): domain Eukaryota; kingdom Metazoa; phylum Chordata; class Actinopteri; order Cypriniformes; family Gobionidae; genus Gobiocypris; species Gobiocypris rarus. Next base: position 53,314,233 of record CM040916.1, read on the forward strand.
CAGCTCATACAGAATGCTGCGGCCAGGATTCTGAGCAGAACAAGAAAATATGACCATATCACGCCAGTCCTCAGGTCTTTACACTGGCTTCCAGTTACATTTAGGATCAATTTTAAAGTATTATTACTTGTTTATAAATCACTTAATAGCATAGGACCTCAATACATTGCAGATATGCTGATTAAATACAAACCCATCAGATCACTCAGATCATCAGGATCAAGTCAGCTAGAAATACCAAGAGTTCACTCAAAGAAAGGAGAGTCTGCGTTCAGCTATTGTGCCAGCCGTAGCTGGAACCAGCTTCCAGAAGAGATCAGATGTGCTCCAACAGTAGCCACATTCAAATCTAGACTCAAAACACATCTGTTCAGCTGTGCCTTTACTGAATGAGCACTGTGCCACTGTACGTCCGACTGATTGCACCTATTCTAATCTATGCATCATCTTAATTTTTATTTTTATTTTATTTTTATCTATATATACACTGTAACAATT
>CM040916.1:53319730-53379730 GCA_023029165.1 Gobiocypris rarus
TATATGAATAAAAACATGTGCTCTGTGTTTTCAGACAAAGCAGTCTCAGGAGCTTTCTGATCAGCTACAGAAGGTAAGCATCCAGCCGTGTTATGATGTTTCTCATTCATTTGTTAATGTGCGTCGACTCTTACTGTGTGTTATCTCTTCTCCTGAGGAGCGGAAAGAGTTCGAGCAGAAGTTCAGTAAGGAGCAGGGAGCGATGCGTGAACAGCTACAGGTGAACAGATGTTATACTGTACCGTAGTCATGCCTGATTCGCTAATGAATGAAACTACTCTAAGATGACACTATGTTTGGCCGTATTTTTATATATTTGGTACTTTAGCTGTGGCACAAATACAATCTACAAATACAATCTAAAAATATGATAAATGCAGGAAAACCCCTGTTAATGTCAGTGCTGTTATACAAACGTGAAGTTTTGTGTGTAATGATAGATTTCCTCATTCAGGTTCACATTCAGACCATCGGCATCCTGGTGTCTGAGAAATCAGAGCTACAGACGGCCCTGTCCTACACACAGCAGGCAGCACGACAGAAGACAGGTGTGTGTGAGTGAGTGAGTGTGTGAGTGTGTGAGTGAGTGTGTGAGTGTGTGAGTGAGTGTGTGAGTGGCGAGTGAGTGGCCAGTGAGTGAGTGGCGAGTGGCCAGTGGCCAGTGGCCAGTGGCGAGTGAGTGTGTGAGTGTGTGAGTGTGTGGGTGAGTGAGTGTGGTGTGTGGGTGGTGGTGAGTGTGTGAGTGTGTGAGTGTGTGGGTGAGTGAGAGAGTGGGTGTGTGGGTGGTGAGAGAGTGAGTGAGTGAGTGAGAGAGTGAGAGTGAGAGGAGTGGGTGAGTGGGTGAGTGGGTGAGTGGGTGTGTGGGTGTGTGAGTGTGTGAGTGTGTGAGTGTGTGAGTGTGTGTGTGAGTGTGTGGGTGAGTGAGAGAGTGGGTGTGTGGGTGTGTGGGTGGTGGTGGTGAGAGGTGAGAGAGTGAGTGAGTGAGTGGTGAGTGGTGGTGAGTGGTGGTGGTGAGTGGTGGTGAGTGAGTGGTGAGTGAGTGGTGAGTGAGTGGTGAGTGAGTGAGTGGTGAGAGTGAGTGGTGAGTGAGTGAGTGGTGGGTGAGTGGGTGAGTTTTGGGTGGGTGGGTGGGTGGGTGGGTGGGTGGGTGGGTGAGTGTGTGAGTGTGTGAGTGTGTGAGTGTGTGGGTGAGTGAGAGAGTGGGTGTGTGGGTGTGTGTGTGGGTGGTGGTGGTGAGTGAGAGTGAGAGAGTGAGAGAGTGAGTGGTGAGTGAGTGAGTGAGAGAGTGAGAGTGAGAGAGTGAGTGAGTGGTGAGTGAGTGAGTGAGTGAGTGGAGTGAGTGAGTGAGTGGGTGAGTGAGTGTGTGGGTGAGTGAGAGAGTGGGTGGGTGGGTGGGTGGGTGTGTGGGTGTGTGGGTGTGTGGGTGTGTGGGTGGGTGGGTGGGTGAGTGGGTGTGTGGGTGTGTGGGTGTGTGGGTGTGTGGGTGGGTGAGTGGGTGGGTGGGTGGGTGAGTGGTGGGTGAGTGAGTGAGTGAGTGGTGAGTGGGTGTGTGGGTGAGTGTGAGTGGGTGAGTGGGTGAGTGGGTGAGTGGGTGAGTGTGTGGGTGTGTGGGTGTGTGGGTGTGTGGGTGAGTGAGTGTGTGAGTGTGTGAGTGAGTGGGTGTGTGAGTGAGTGGGTGAGTGAGTGGGTGAGTGAGTGAGTGGGTGGGTGGGTGAGTGGGTGAGTGAGTGAGTGAGTGGGTGTGTGGGTGAGTGGGTGAGGGTGTGTGGGTGAGTGGGTGTGTGGGTGAGTGTGTGAGTGTGTGAGTGTGTGAGTGAGTGTGTGGTGAGTGAGTGGTGGGTGGTGAGTGAGTGAGTGGGTGAGTGGGTGAGTGGGTGGTGGGTGAGTGGTGGGTGGGTGGGTGAGTGGGTGAGTGAGTGGGTGAGTGGGTGAGTGGGTGAGTGGGTGAGTGGTGGGTGGTGGTGGTGAGTGAGTGAGTGAGTGAGTGGTGAGTGGGTGAGTGAGTGAGTGAGTGGGTGGGTGGGTGGGTGGGTGGGTGTGTGGGTGTGTGGGTGTGTGGGTGGGTGGGTGTGTGGGTGAGTGGGTGAGTGGGTGAGTGTGTGAGTGAGTGGGTGGTGAGTGGTGGTGAGTGAGTGAGTGGGTGAGTGAGTGTGAGTGAGAGAGTGTGTGGGTGTGTGGGTGTGTGGGTGTGTGGGTGAGTGTGTGAGTGTGTGAGTGTGTGAGTGTGTGAGTGTGTGAGTGGGTGAGTGAGTGAGTGTGTGAGTGTGTGGGTGTGTGGGTGAGTGAGTGTGTGAGTGTGTGAGTGTGTGAGTGTGTGGTGAGTGGGTGTGTGGTGGTGGTGAGTGGGTGAGTGAGTGGAGTGAGTGAGTGGGTGGGTGAGTGAGTGAGTGGGTGTGTGGGTGAGTGGGTGAGTGAGTGAGTGAGAGGGTGTGTGGGTGAGTGTGTGAGTGTGTGAGAGTGCGAGTGAGTGTGTGAGTGTGAGAGTGTGTGAGTGTGTGGAGTGAGTGGTGAGTGGTGAGTGGGTGAGTGGGTGGGTGAGTGAGTGGGTGAGTGGGTGAGTGGGTGAGTGGGTGAGTGGGTGAGTGAGTGGGTGGTGAGTGAGTGGGTGGGTGAGTGGTGAGTGTTTGTGTGTGTGTGTGTGTGAGTGAGTGTGTGTGCGAGCGTGCCAGTGTGTGAGTGAGTGGTGGTGAGTGAGTGAGAGAGAGAGTGAGTGGCGAGTGGCGAGTGCGGCGAGAGGCGAGAGAGCGGAAGTGCGAGTGCGAGTGCGGCGAGAGCGCGAGTCTGAGAGGCGAGGCGAGAGAGAGCGAGTGCGAGTCTGCGAGAGAAGAGAGAGAGTGAGAGAGTGAGTGTGTGAGCGTGCGGCGAGAGAAAGAGTGAGAGAGTAGTGTGTGAGTGTGTGAGTGTGTGAGTGAGTGAGTGTGAAATAATACGGTGTCAGATTAATTCTCACAAAACATGTCTGGTATAAATATAACTGCACACTCACTTTAAAAGTTAATTTTTAACCAGTGCTTCAGCAACAAGCCTAAACTTTTAAGCCAGTCTGCATTTATATTTATACATGCTGACTTTGCTCATACAGGATGTAATGACCAAAAAGATTTTATATAAATGTGTGTTTGCTTTCAGATATTACTACACTTGTGGTGTTCCGGGTCAAAAATGACCAGCCAACAAAAAAACCTTATTGGCAAATATTATATTCAATCTGTTTGTCAACTTGAGTCCTTTTATTAGCACACGTTGTGTTTCTTTTTAGAACTGATTGATCGTAGACCTTATTGAACACTGAGATCGGTCTTTTAATACACTTGTGTGTGTGTGTGTGTGTGTGTTTGTGTGTGCGCGCGCAGTCGAGACGGATGACCTGAGCTCGCGGCTGCAGGCCAGTAAAAACCGCGTGTCCGAGTTAGAGAGAACGTTATCTTCAGTCTCCACACAACAGAAGCAGTTTGAGAAGGTATCAGATCCTCTGTTCATCTTCATTATCCGCTGTTTGACCTAAAACACACACTTAACTTTCACAAATCCTTGTTTCTACAGCATAATAAAGAGCTTGAAAAGGAGAGAGACAGTCTGCGATTGGAGGTCTTCAGGTTTAAGTAAGTCTGAACTCCTCATTTAGCAGCAGATGTTATATGAATGAGTGTGTGTGTTGTTAGATTAGATCCAGCTTTATCGTCATTGTGTACACAGCCAATGAAATGCAGAAGCATCTAACCAGAAGTGCAAAGAGCAATACGTATAAATGTTTGTATACATAAAATTGCATTAAAATGCATTTAAAGGGGTGGTTGATTGTGTTCACTTTTCAAACTTTAGTGAGTGTGTGGTGTTGCTGTCTGAGCATAATCAACATCTGCAATCAGTGACATCACTAACCCTGAAATTTACATAAACCCCACCCCCAGGAACACACAACAAAGGGGGTGAGGTTATCATGACAGAATATGCTAATCAAGATCGTTAACTCATAAATTAATCAATAACCATTCAGAAACGTCCTGTTTCTTTCAACATGTTGTCACTTCTTCTTGAGTCGTTCCATCATTGTCCGACACTGTTTCAGTGTGTGTCTGCGTGAGGTCATCAGAGCTGTTAACATGAGCTCTTGAAGCTCCGCCCCTTGAGCAGCAGCTCATTTGCATTTAAAGGGACGCACTTAAACGTTTTTTGCTCACCCTCAAAAAGTGACAATTTTAGCATGCTAAAAAAATTATCTGTGAGGTATTTTGAGCTAAAACTTCACATACACACAAAGCAAACATGTACTTTACATCTTGTAAAAAGGGGCAATCAATCACCCCTTTAAGATCCAGTCAGTGCAAATAATTATATACAGATGTTCTGCTTTTGAAGGAGGCAGAAATTTGAGATTGTCACAGTGCAAATAGAAACAGAAGATATCATGTGAACCTGGCTGTGAATGAGATGTTTTATGAGTATATTGTGTGTCTGTCAGTAATTTGAGCGAGGAGTCCCGGCAGCAGAGCTCGGAGCTTTCTGAGCAGCTCAAGCTGAGAGTGAATGAGAATAATGCCTTGAAACAGGAGGTCGATGAGCTTCGTAAGCGGCTGGAGATGGCTGACGACATGCTGCAGCAGGTGAGAAAACACCGGACGTGCTTAGGGACAGATTTACTAAACAGGGCAAATGAGACGGCAATCCCATAAAAGTATAAGGTCTGCGGATACTGCTTAATTTTGTTTCTAATTAATGGTTCCTGTGTGCACAAACCATTCAAGAGAACTCAATTCAATATTCACACAATCTTTGAGACGCGGCTTTCTGTGTGCGTTAAGAAAACCGTGCGCAGGTTCTCTTTCACATGCCTTAAGTAAATATAAACAAGTGAGAAAGACAACACCTGTGTAACAGTATATTGGATCCGTGCGTTCGCTCTTATGCTGCGTTCACAGTGAATGCGACTAGAGTGTCTGGAGTGAGTCATTTCCACGTTAAGTCAATGTAAAGACGCATCGGCGCGCGTCTGGAGGTCCTGCGGCACAATAGATGCGAAGTCTTGCGTGAGTAATTGTTTTTGATGATTATTATTTTGACAGTTTAGTTCAACTGTAATGCATTAATTGAGCATTTAAGCATTACATAACCACTGTTACTGAATGCATGACAACACTGACATTCTGACCTTGTGTTTTTGACATTAAATATACACAAAAGAGCTCAATTCACTTTATTGAAAGTGTCAAATACTGTTCTTAGTATTTCCTCCTGATTATTAATTAAATGGGAATTAAATTAAATAGTTTAATGAATAATTGGGTAATGAAACGTGCATATATAATGCGTGACTTTTAAAATATAAACAAGCTCAAATACACAGGGACTCTTATTTTGAAATGCACACTTTTGCAGTTCAGATGATGGAGATAAATATGCATTAGGGATGTCACGGAAACAAAATTCCAGTAGTCAGTTACATAAATTACCAATAGATAAAAAATGTACGATACTCTGAACCATTTTTGGTACCACAGCGAAATGTTTTTATTTTTATTTGATTTAACAATTTTTTTTAAACAAATTCAAAGGGTATATTATTTATGATGATAATCATTATAAGTAAATAATACATACACATTTAAAGGCTGTATGCTGTTTAAAAGTAAACATTGTTTATTAAAAAAGATCAAGTGAAAAATAAGCAACGATCTAGGCATTATTATTATTATTATTATTACAGAGAGACGTGGCTAAATCTACTGTACAACAGTAGCCTAATATATTCTGTCAATTTCTTCCATTTAAACCAAACTTTTATTTTGACGGGTTGCCGTGAATAGCTTTGAGTGTGTTTTCATGATATGACAGTTTTCTCAAATGAAACGGTAAATGGTTTATGCGTTCATGTCCTAATATAGTGACACACGGCAGAGACTACAAATATAGCGAGTGTCACGCGTGACACGTCAGCGCCCGTCATTCACACAAAGACGCGGAACATGCAGGAATAATATTTAAATTTGGGCTGCGCAATATATCAAAATTATCGAAATAGCACAAATGTATATTTAATGTACTATGCATATCGCAACGGCTCGCAATATCTGAATGATTTTAATAGGCTCAGTCCCTACAGAAAATGCGACTTTTTTTGTGATTGTTGCGGGCAAAAATCCTTGATTATGCGGCACGTTTTCTTAAAAAATGCGATGGAATATGCGGGATATTTATGCGATGAAATTTCGGAAACTTGCAAAAACTGCGGTTTGATGAAAAAGTGGCACCCCCAACACCCTGTCCTCACTCGGCTACTCCCTTAATATAAAGAGTCTTATCACTTCCTATGATAAGCAACACTACATCACAGATGTATATGTGCTTCCTGTTTTACAGAGGGAGCCATACAAAACAGACATCTTCTGTTAAATTAAGTGCAATCTCTTACTGTAACTTTACATACTACTAATATACTTACAACTGTAAGGTTTTTTTAAACTAGCCTAGTATGATTTAACCCAAAAAAGTTCAATATCCCAACTGTTAAGTTGCATCAGCTCCTGAATGAGTCAACAGTCCACTGTGAAATGAAAGCAGGCTGAATCTGAAATCACCCCCAAAACCTCAATCCCTATTCCCTACACTAATCCACTAATACAGTTCATTAAAGGCATGAATGAAAACGAGTGTGTGAAGTCGGACAGCTGTTGTGTGTACGTCGGTTGTTCACTCGTTAGTGCGGTGCACTGTGGGATTGAATGAGTGCACTCAATAACGTCCACTGTGGTTTCGGACACCACTACAAATGGCTGACCGCTCAAATAATGCCCTATTTATGCAATTTATGCTGCAAAAGTGTGGCGTATTTGAAAAAATTCAGCCCCGCATAAATATGCAGACTTTGGCTGATTATGCATGAAATCATGTGATCGCATAATCACGTTTTTCTGGAGGGACTGTAGGCTACTTCAACATTATGAAAAAGTGAACTTTTTAGGTCGACACATAGCAGGGAATAGACTGGGCACACGACTGTTACGTATGTGACTTGCTTAATGTTAAAAAGAGTTATTGAGTGCAATAACTTGAAAAAAACAACAAAGTCTCGTGCTGTCTGACACACACACCGAAACATACACACAAACCGTCTCTCAGAAAGCATGAGATCCTTCAGTTCTGTTTAGTGCCTTGTTACACACTCAAACTATCAAATACACACACAGTTTTGATGAGTATTGATGTAAACACAGTCGGTTATGCTTTAAGTGAATGATCTCAGTTGGGAATAGAAACCCAATGTGTGTCGATAGGATCCGTGCATTAGGTCTATTTGTGGCATTAAGTTTTGCTAAAACGCTGCTGGTCCCTTTCAGAAGTTGTAGCAATGCTTTCTTTTCCTAGAAAGAATGTGAAACACATAAATGATATCATTCTCAGTTTTTAAATATTTCTTAAATATTATTTTAATTCGTTTTTACACACTAATAGCAATATTGTATGGATTATCACATTATTTAACAAGGTATTGCATATCTTGTTTTTCTTCAATATCGCACAACCCTAATTTAAATAGTATTTTGCAGTTTAATATTCACAGACAGTAGTATATATATATATATATTCGGCTACAGTGCTTAGATTAACACAAAGCGACTGAACGCAGCTGCGGGTACCGGGTATACTCGGGAGTCAGTACTACCGGTACTATATTCTTCAGCATTAGTTCATAATGATTCCCTGTCATAAATGTGTGTTATTGATTGATCCGCTCTGAAGTGCTGTCGAGTGAGCCTGGAGAAGCTCAACAGCTCCGTGTTTTCCCGCCGTTAGATCCACACGTGTGCTCATCCGTTACACAGGACATCAGTTCTGACCGGATCTCTTCCCTAATCGCCTCTCTCTAACATGTCCATCTTGTTTTTATCCGTTGATGAAAATGACAGTAGACTTTCGTCATCGTTTGTGTCATCCAACACTGGCTTTTATTTAGTCATCGTCTCATTTCCGTCAGTGAAAAAGGTCATTGACAAATTATTTGTCAACAGACTTAATACTAGTGTTAATATTGTTTTACATTTATATTAGATCGGTTAGTTGCTTTTGCTGTGGACTTTTTGTTTAAACCATAGGCAAAAGTTCCTCGGGTTATTGTACTAAACGATGTACTAAACACGGAAAAGATTTTTTGACAGGTTTCACTTACAGACGATAACATTGTCAAAACAATCCCTGTTCACATGGATCTGTAGCCTGGATGCCAGCCGAATTTAGCCCCGCCCACAACATTTTTTGCTCGGGCAATTCGGTCTGGACTCGATCCATAGAGGAGTAATTATGCTCGAACAGAAACTGTTCGGACCAATGAAATCATCAGGGCGGGCTTTAGACGATGATCATCAGTAACGCAATCATCCACGTCATCAAAGGCACTTGGCTTGAATTTGCTCTTATCCTAAACGGAGAACATGTTCGTATATGCGTTCACCTTCACTATTCCTCTCAGAAATCGATGATCGTGTTGGGAAGTACTCTGTGTATCCTTAAATTCTTTTATTACAACACTGGCAAAGATCGTTTACACTCTTCTCAATCGTTTTCTTGTAACGTTACTTAATCCAGCGCGCGTGCAGACAGGGTTGCCACGTTTTTTTGCAATGTCGCGCAATTGCTACTCAAAACTAGAGCCCAAAACAATAACTTTCCGGTGGGATCTCCGGAAAAAAATGGCGTTTGGAGAGTTAAATATGTTATTTTGGCAAGGTTGCCTGCTAAAATTCGCATTCCTGGGTTTATATAATCACATAATTGGGGTCGCTTCAACCCGCGGACATGGAGAAAACGTGGACTTAGCAACACAGTGCAGTCGAGTTCTGTTAACGTTACGCGTCGCTCCGTTGCTCTGATTTGTGGGTCTATCCAATTGAAGTCTTTCCTGGTTCGGTTGAAACACGCCCCATAATCACAGCCCAATGGAGCGGTACCAGACTCATATTCTGACTAGAATTGAGTATGACCACGTCAGGCTAATTGATCTGCAAAATCAACTAAAACCGCTGTATTCTGCTGCCAGGCAGAAACTACACGCCTATAGACTGAACACGTGTCGTGTAAATGGCCCCTGAGAGGAATCGAATCTGGGAATCGATAAGATTTGAAATGGCTAAAATTCACGGGTTAAGACATGCTTTCTTTGGACGTTAAATAATGGCACGAATACCTGTAAATTGACTACCTCGAGCTTTAGTAAGTCACGTTGCGTGATACATTTAAATACTCTCCTCACATACATTTAGCATCTGAAAGGTTAAACTCCTGCATATGCATTAAGACCAGCCCCAAAAATAACCCCGTCCACGCCTTTTCAGCGTTAATCTGAGTTTCTTCAGTAAATCCTGACAGTAGTTTTTTAACGCCAGAAGAGGGTTTGCACGCTGTTAGTAAATCTGGCCCTCACTGTGCACATGATGTAACAACAGCTCATGAAGTAATTCCTGTCTGTTAAAATAAATCCTCCAGTTTTCCAGTCAGTCGGGTCCTCCATCAGAACACCAGCAGGTTCAGCTCCTCCTGGAAGAGAAGCACCAGTTTGAGGCTCACGCGGCTCAGGTGTGTGCGCTGAAGGACTTGTATTTTGGGAATTGTTGTGTCTGTATCTTTCCTCTGTCTGAATTTCCCGTGCATGTCTCTGTGCAGCTGATGGAGTCGGTCGCTCAGCTCCAGGTGGAGAGGGATCAGTACGCCGCACAGATTCAGGAGGAGGGACGAGTGTGGAAAGACAAAACCGAACAGCTCCTGTCTCAGGTTTGTGTGTATACATTATTGATTGATTGATTGATTGATTGATTGAAGTTTATTTCGAGCAAAAAATAGAATAAAATATTAAATAAAAAACACAATAACAATAAATGAAAATATACATATATACATAAATACATACATACACACCTATACTCGCTCGAAAGGGAGTGGAAATAAGTAGAACTTATTTACTCCCACCCCCAATTCATTCTCTTATATTGCAGCATATAGCTGCTATCTTTGTCTGTTCACTTACTCATTTATTTATTAATTTTTTCTACTATTTTCTTGTTGATATTATAGTATTTTATACACAACATACCTAATTATGACCGTCTCAATAAACACAATAATGCAATGTAATAATCCTCACTATCATAAACATTCAAAAATATAATATAAAAACACACATATATATATATATATATATATATATATATATATATATATATATATATATATATATATATATATATATATAAAAATAAAAAAGTACCCAGATAATTGTATTAATCATATAATACTATGTAAAATATAACCACATAACTCACAGTTTTACAATAACAATAATGACAGACACAATGATAGCAATTATAATCTCCACTACATTATTACTAAGTGCTAAGACTAAATTAATAGTACAATTTTGTTGTAAAGTACAATATAGTGGTCATGTATATCATAAATCTCATTATTATTATTTACTATCTATGTAGTCAAATTCTGCTCTGTTATATTTATATCACAATTCATATCATCAATATAAATAATAAGTACAATTATGATCATCACTAATATCGTTTTTATACATGGAAAATCACCCCATATTCATAACACCAAGATCCCTACTTCAGCCTTATATTTTGCCAACACCATTTCTTTGTATCTTGCTTTAAATCTGTAAATATTTGGGCATTGCTTGAGCTGTTTCCCCAACCTATTCCAAACTCTGACACCACACACAGATACACACAAACTTTTCCTGGTGGTTCTCACGCCTGAACTTTAAAGTTACCACATCCCCTCAGGTTATAGCCCCCCTCTTTTCCAGTAAATAACTGTTTTATTTTACTGTAAGTGCTTATCACAAATCTGGTGAAATGGCTGCCACACGTTTTGTTCTCAAATGCACATTATAAGTGACCCAAGACTTTGGGATTGGTCACTATTTCGATGTGTCGTTCAGCCCTAACACACAAGTTCATACCCTCCCTGTGTGTGTGTGTGTGTGTGTGTGTGTGTGTGTGTAGGTGCGTCTGATGTCAGAGGAGAGGGACAGCACTGCTGCTCAGATCCACGAGCTGCAGGAGAAGATCACAGAACTGGAGAACGCTGCAGGTACAAGACATGAGATCCACCCCCTCTACGACCCCATTCGCATTCAGCTCAATAAGGGTGTGTTCACACTTGGCATGTTTGGTTAGATTAAAACACGCCCTGGTTCGTTGTCTCCTTTCCACATTGTAGCTCCTGACGAGTTGTCAGCTCCATACACCAGGGCTTCATTCATGGTCACATTTTGTGACCTATTTTCCAGTCCGTCTAAATTTTGTTCGAGTTTGCATTTGTGCCTCCACCACATTGCCAAACTGATAAGAGCTGCCATTTCTGTTACATATGAGAAACGTGAAAAGAAACCGCAGTACTCTCACTAACCCCAGACTGTTTATCAGCTCAGAGCAATAAAAGACAGCACAGCGAGAGCTTCGAAAAACAGGTTTGGTTGCCCGATGGTCTCGAGCATGCAACTGCGAGCGCTGGGAGATCCAGTGAGTAAGTGTATACATTTTCTGCAAAATTAAAGGATTAGTTCACTTTTTAAAAAACTTTTGCTGATAATTTACTCACCCCCATGTCATCCAAGATGTCCATGTCTTTCTTTTTTCAGTCGAAAAGAAATTAAGGTTTTCGATGAAAACATTCCAGGGGTTTTCTCCATATAATGGACTTCAGTGCAGCTTCAAAGGGCTTTAAACCACACAGGCGATGAATAAGGGTCTGATCTGGCCAAGCGATCAGTTTCTGAGAGAAACCGAGCAGTATTTATGGTATTATTTGACCTCTTATCAGGCGGCGTGATCATGTCTGAGCTCCGCCATAACTTCCGCCAAGTGAGGTCAAATACGAGCGTGGTCATAGATATATCGATCATAGATGCCTCATTCTACTGATCCGTGCAGGCGCTAATGAGGCATCTACGTATACATCTATGACCACGCTCGTATTGACCTCACTTGGCGGAAGTTATGGCGAGCTCAGGACATGATCGCGCTTCTGATAAGAGGTCAAATAATAGCATAAATACTGCTGGGTTTCTCTCAGAAACTGATCGTTTAGATCAGACCCTTATTCATCGTCTGGTGGTTTAAAGCCCTTTGAAGCTGCACTGAAACTATCATTCGGACCTGTAACCGGTTGGGGTCCATTGCCTCCATTATAAGGAGAAATGTTTGCATCAAAAACCTTAATTTCTTTTCGCCTGCAGAAAGAAAGACATGGACATCTTGGATGACATGGGGGTGAGTTAATTATCAGCAAAAGTTTTTTTAAAAGTGAACTAATTCTTTAATAGCGAGATCAAGTGGGAAGCATTCACATTCGGTGCTGAATTCTGTTATAAACAGGTATCAGATTAAACAGCGCTGATGATGAAACCGGGAGAAATGTGCCATGGCTTTCCACTCCACATGCATTCACCATGGATTTAATGTAGTGAAGCTAACTGTAACCATGGTATTATGGCAGAAATAGTCAAAAAAAAATGTTTCTTGCATTATTCATCTCAGGGTTCGTTCGACCTTTTGAGATTAAATTTCTTGCACTTTTTCCAGCACTTCAAATCTATAAATATTATCCAATCGATTATTATCCAAAACATACAGCATGACAGACAAGATATTCACACCATAGCGCATTCTCAAATCTATCCATTCATAAAAAGGTTGCCGGGCAACTGACCAGTAAGTTTTAGCCGATTTTTCTCGCGCTTTGGACTTTGAACCCTGGCTAACAAGCGAATTGTGTCTGGCCAATGGCACCGCAAGCTTGTGCAGTGCTGTCAAAATCAATCTGTGCATATATTAGAAAACTGAACATTTTGCAGTTTGTTAATTGTTTAAGGCCATTTCGCAATTTAAATTATATAAAATAATGCAGCAAAAAGTCATGTCGTACTCGTGGGGGCCCCAAGCAGCCGCTTAGTTCGCTCATGCCTTGGGCCGGCTCTGATTAAATATATCATGTTTGGTTCAGACCAAGAGAACTGAACTTGTGGAGATGGTGGTCCAGTGGGTTAAACCATGGAACTGATACGCAGAAGGTTGCTGGTTCGATTCCCAGTGGTCACCACCAGTGTGTTCTTGAGCAAGGCACTTTGCTCCATGTTGCTCCTGTAATAAGGGCGCTTTGGATAAAAGCGTCTGTAAATGTAACTACAAGTGTAAACACACCCTAAATCACTTACCCCCCCCAGTTGCCAAAACACAAGCCCAAAACATAGACTACATAAATACTACTTCTAGCCTTACACTCTTCAGACAGAAACATGACGGGTTTGTCTTGTGTCCACAGCACTGATGAGCAAAGAGCAGGAGTCGCAGGCCGTGTCACAGGTCTCAGGGCCTTCAGAAAGTGAACTGGCCCTTCAGGAAACCATCAGCAGCCTTCAGCAGGAGAGGGACGCGCTCAGTCTACAGTACCAAGCACAGGTGACCTGCGTTGACCATGCATGCTTTGTGTCATGCATTTACTGTGTTCAGCAAGCATTTGTCTTACAAAGTTCACAATTCACTTGCATGTGAAAATACTAGATCATGCAATTCTTATTGCAGTATATTTAGATGAATACATTTCTTGAATGCATTACACAAAACCCATTTGCTGTTTCCATCCACCTATTTTTATGCACATTTTGGGATATCGCATAAAAAAACGCTGAATAGAAAAACCAAGATGTGCATAAATGTGCATTAAAAAAAAGTGTGCTCAATTTAGGGGCGGATACATTTTTCATCCGATAAGAAAACACGTGCATAAACTATAATGGAAAATAACTCCTCAAAACCCTTTGACTCAGCAGAGGCTGTGATTGGATAACTGGCCTAACCAGCGGACCAATGGCGTCGCAGCATCTCAAAATGTTGGTTTGGTGGCTCTGAAACGCCTGAGTCAAAGTCTGTGATCCGAATGATTTGGTTAAATTCCCTCCAGGAGCGTCTCACACGATTGCGTTCCCAAACACCAGCATCCCAACGCAATAAAACATGACAGCGTTTACTCATTTATGATGGAGGGATAAAAAGAGCACGATTCTCTTGAACACATGGGATGGAAACGCTGCTTTATTTGCACGTTTTATGCCATATTGTACCCTGACTGAAATTCACATGTGCTTGTGACAAACACGGATGATGTTTTAATGCACAGATTCGTGAACAAGGCATCACATTTTTGGGGTGCTGAAAATGTTAAGTTAATGTTGACATCAACGTTGCACGACATAAATATAATGCAATATATATTGATGGTTCAAAACATCGAAATTACGACATAAAGGGCCCTTTTTTTAATGATCTGAGCGCATGGCGCAGGTGCTCTTAGGGCGTGTCCGATACACTTTTGCTAGTTTAACGACGGGGAAAATGGTCGGTGTATCTGGCGTATGATCCAAAATAGGCATGTGCCGGTATCAATTTTTCATGTTGCGATTAATTGCTGAAGCTTTTATCACGGTATACGGTATTATCACGATATTGAAATAAGTTGCAAAAAAAGTGTTGTAATAGTATAACAGGTTTAAGAACTCTTTTTGTAATAACAAAAATAACTCTGAATGTTTAAATACAATAATACAATGCACCAAAAATATATAAAAGTTAAATTTTAAGTGCAAAAGAATTAGGCTATAAAGAACAACAGGTAACATTAACTAAGATTGAGCAATAGCTACATTTGTTACAGAACGTTTTTTTAAAGTTAGTTAAGAAATACAACTGTTTGGTAATAATGAATTAACATGTTAACTAATGAAGCCTTACGTCTCAAAGTTTTACTGAACAATAACAAATAATCAGAAAATGTCTAATCATTAGGGCATGCTGTAGTCCAAATTTAAAATATAAAAATGTTTAAGTTTGAAAATAAATAGCCTGTTAAGTCTTTAAGTATTAAGTATTTGGTGCTGTGATGAACAACATTGAGATTACTAAAAATGAAAGGCTGTTTGGAGCATTTGAAAAACTTCACTAGCGCAATTGCTTTGTTTGTGGTGTTTCCGGGGTAAGCGCTGCGTTCTGCAGTCCCATCAGCGCCCTCTGCTGTCAGAGAGTGAACTGCACTTCATTCAGCGTGTGCGTCTCCTTCACTCGTTCACGTGCTTCTCATGCACTCAGGGCTTATTTACATCTGAGCACGTGTCCCTTTGACGCAGAATACAGCGGTGTTGAGCATTTTATACGGTTGATGGGCAAAGTATTCTTTAATGCATTATAAAATCATTTATTTGTTAATAAATTATTATTTACGGTATTTCGAAGTTATACAATATTGTGCATATTCATTATCGTGATATATCGCATTACCGAATATCGGCACATGTCTAATCCAAAAGGGTCGTCTCTCATCTCTTAATGAGTCATGGGTGTGTTTTGGGCGTAACGTGCAATAAACCTGGTGTTTGAAGCTGGTGTTCAGACACACACACCAGGGGCCTGTACCATGAAGCCGGTTTAGCTGGCTAGCCAGATATGTTTAAGCTTAGTTTGTACCAATGCTGGGTTTTAAGTACCATTAAAGTGGTTTGGCTTTTAGCAGTGTTCATCTCCATAGTAACTTACGCTCCGCAGCTAACCTGCTCCGGAGCAGGTTATTTTCGGGATAAGAGATCGCAAACTGAATTTGAACCAATCAGCTGTGAGCATCTCTGATGCAATAAAGCCACTCCCCCTGGTTCTCTTGCTCCAAATTAAAGGTCACTACATGATATATATATATATATATTAGGGCCGGGACTCGATTAAAAAAAATAATCTAATTAATTAGAGGCTTTGTAATTAATTAATCGAAATTAATCGCATTTTAATTGCATATAAATATTTGACCTGAGAACAGTGAGAAGTAATTTTTTTCACATGGATTTTTAGTATACCATTGAATAATGACTGAATACATAAGCTTGATCAACAAAATTTTGTTTATTTATTTATGTCCAGCGTTTTGCGTTGCGGTGATATTTGGGGCTCGTTACGCAAATTCCTTGTTGCATAGCTTCCACACAACCATGCTCTTGTCGACGCTTCCATCCTTTCATTTTTTAAAACAAAATTTCCATCCACGGGGCAAAGCAAAGCAGTCTCGTCAGCTTCTCCGTTCATGTTCACTGTGATTTGTTGTGTTCAGAAGTCAAGAACGCTAGTTGGTGTTCCAGTATAATCGGTCCGTCGATAACTCATTCATTAAAAAACGTTCCGCGGTGCAAAAATAAGTTAAAATTGTTATCAATTTTTTGCGTAATTAATCTTAATTAACGCGTTAAAGTCATAATTAATTAATCTTAATTAACGCGTTAAAGTCCCGGCCCTAATATATATATATTGTCTAATGATGGTTACTTAATATAATAATTGTACAATTATAAATTACATAGTAAAATATGTTCAAATAAAAATCAGTTATTTTACATTTTAATATTTCACAATATTAAAATATATATATATATATATATATATATATATATATATATATATATATATATATATATATATATATATATATATATATAAACTACTTTCACAACTATTTTCTTTATTTATCCTCTTACATGGAAAATTATTTTCTTCTTTGTAAATGCTTTTAAATTCTTTATATATACTTCAATGTCTTTATCTTCAGCAAAAGAGTTTTGAATCACGTTGGCTCTCTCGCGAGAAATGAGTCACATGTGCGTTAAAGGCCTGTGATTGGCTGCTCACTGCTGATGTCACACTTTCACGTGCACGCGCTCCACAAACTCAGGATCAAAGCCTGAGCTGACAGAGAGTTGATGATCAGCATCATGGGACCAACAAAGCCTGAATTGATTGGTTTGGTTTTGTCAACTCAAAACTAATCCTATAACCCTGAGTTTGTTGAAAATAATCTCATCATTGGTGCAATTGTAAACGTAGTCAAAGTCTTTGTAATAACTTAAAAGCAATTACCAAAACATATTAGTCCATGAAAAATGCACAAATGCACCACACACAAAGGATATCATTAAGCATCACTGTGTGAATATTGCGATTACCCCCAGCCAAACCTTGGCATATACATCGTTACATCATCCAGTCCTCGCAGACACTCCTTACGTAAGTGTCTGAGCGCTCTCTTGTGTCCTGTAGGTGCGGGACAACGAGCAGCTGAGCCGACTGGTGCAGGAACAGGAAGTGAGGCTGGAAGAGCTGGAGAGAGAGGCCGAACGGGCCGCCGAGGACGCTCAGGATCGACTCCGGATTCTGGAGGACGTCCAGAGCGACAAGGCCACCATCAGCAGAGCCCTGGCTCAGAACCGAGACCTCAAAGACCAGCTGGCCGAGTTTCAGAACGGTTTTGTCAAGCTGGTGAGCGGCGCTAGTGAAAAGATTACGTACTGTAGTATGCGATCGTGACTTCTGAGTGATGACCTCTGACCTTTCTCCTTTAGACCAATGAGAACATGGAGCTGACGAGCGCTCTGCAGTCCGAGAATCACATCAAGAAGGAGATCGCTCGTAAGATGGGTCAGCTACAGGAGGATCTGCACAATGCCAAAGAACAGGTTTGAGACTATTTAGAGGAAAATACCACGGTGATGATACCAAGCTAATCATTAAATGTTTAACTTTCTGCGCGGCTCCATAACCGAAAATGCATTAGTTTGAGCATCTCAATCAGCTGCTTAGATTTACAAAAAAGAGCCAACAACCACAGAAATAAACCCTTCTAATGAAAATAAAGATCCATGTTTAATAAAAATGTTCACGAAACTCATTGAAAATGTTAGAGACGGTTCATTTAGTTGTGTTCATGTTTTCCCATACATATATTCTGTTCTAATGCCAGTAATACTGGGTTTACACTAGGGATGCTCATTTCGGTTAATTTTCCCAACGACAACCGATGCTCTTTAATCAATTATTAACCGTTAACTGATAAGATTATAATATTGAATTGACGTTAAATAAAAATACAATTGATGAGTGTCTGTGACCCATTAAAAATACTTTTTTCACTGGTTTATTTTACTGTGCAAACAGCAGCAAACACAACAGAGCCTGGATTCACACATTATCACATTTTCATGCACCTGCAGCTTTTCTGACAAAACTGAATAAAATCATATAACTAAAAAGCATAAAATAAATAGGCCTATAATGACCAAATTAAGAAAACAAAACAAAAATACACTGAATCCGTTTGAAGCTTTGAAGAACCGAAATAGTTTTTCCCGTCGAATCAAAATAGCAGGCCTACCTCAATCCACAGCTTGACTGGTTTTTATTTTCTTTAAAGTTACATGATGTGGGTTAGTCTGGAGCACAGCCTGTTGACCGTTAGACCCGCGGCAGAAAGCCTCCGCTGACCGCGCGCACCTCGTCTGTTTGAGGAAGTGTTTCGACGCGCTCGACCATTGTGCTGTTCTTTGAAACAACAGAGGGCGAGTCTGAGTAATTGTTCTATAGGCCATCAATACTTGACAATGTTTACTTAAGTAAACTTGACCAAAACCACATGACGTAAAGCATTAAGGCTTCAGATGGCACTGGTGCCCGGGGAATGCAGAGATAACACCTCGCTAAAGCGGCCAGCCTCGGGAAGCGCCTTCCCACCAGTCAAGAGCTTGTACTACTGCTGTATTTTAATACCGCGTAGCATATTTTGCAAGTAACTTCGTCGCCTTTTCTGCCGAAATGGTCCCACATGGTAGGCTTCTTTCCCATTGCTTCATTTTGTGAAATATGTCTGCAGAGACGGGAGGTTGCAAGTGTCGATGCGCCCCGTAAGTTAACAAATACAGCATATTCTTTAACCATACAGAGCCATAAAAAGCCCTTTAAACCGTTTAACTGATAGTATTAATCGGTCAAAATTCTTACTATCGGTTAACGGTTAAACCAGTGTTGTAGTCGGGTCACCAACTGTCGGGTCCGAGTCGAGGCTCCAGTCCCAGTGTTCCGAGTCCAAGTCACTTGAGTTCGAGTCCGAGTCGAGGCTCGAGTCCCGTTCGAGTCCAAGTCACTTGAGTTCGAGTCCGAGTCGAGGCTCGAGTCCCAGTGTTCCGAGTCCAAGTCACTTGAGTTCGAGTCCGAGTCGAGGCTCGAGTCCCAGTGTTCCGAGTCCAAGTCACTTGAGTTCGAGTCCGAGTCGAGTCCCAGTGTTCCGAGTCCAAGTCACTTGAGTTCGAGTCCGAGTCGAGGCTTGAGTCCCAGTGTTCCGAGTCCAAGTCACCTGAGTTCGAGTCCGAGTCGAGGCTCGAGTCCCAGTGTTCCGAGTCCAAGTCACCTGAGTTCGAGTCCGAGTCGAGGCTTGAGTCCCAGTGTTCCGAGTCCAAGTCACTTGAGTTCGAGTCCGAGTCGAGGCTCGAGTCCCAGTGTTCCGAGTCCAAGTCACCTGAGTTCGAGTCCGAGTCGAGGCTCGAGTCCCAGTGTTCCGAGTCCAAGTCACTTGAGTTCGAGTCCAGTCGAGGCTCGAGTCCCAGTGTTCCGAGTCCAAGTCACCTGAGTTCGAGTCCGAGTCGAGGCTCGAGTCCCAGTGTTCCGAGTCCAAGTCACCTGAGTTCGAGTCCGAGTCGAGGCTTGAGTCCCAGTGTTCCGAGTCCAAGTCACCTGAGTTCGAGGCTCGAGTCCCAGTGTTCCGAGTCCAAGTCACCTGAGTTCGAGTCCGAGTCGAGGCTCGAGTCCCAGTGTTCCGAGTCCAAGTCACCTGAGTTCGAGTCCGAGTCGAGGCTTGAGTCCCAGTGTTCCGAGTCCAAGTCACTTGAGTTCGAGTCGATTCGAGGCTCGAGTCCCAGTGTTCGAGTCCAAGTCACTTGAGTTCGAGTCCAGTCGAGGCTCGAGTCCCAGTGTTCGAGTCCAAGTCACTTGAGTTCGAGTCCGGTCGAGGCTCGAGTCCCAGTGTTCGAGTCCAAGTCACTTGAGTTCGAGTCAGTCGAGGCTCGAGTCCCAGTGTTCGAGTCCAAGTCACTTGAGTTTGAGTCAGAGTCGAGTCAAATCATTCTAACATGATGATTTATTATCAAAGTTGGAAACTACGGTGGCCCAGTAGTGCAGCCGTACTAAATTAAACCACAACACAACGAAATCGCCACAACACAACGAAATCAAGCCACAACACAACGAAATCAAGCCACAACACAACGAAATCAAGCCTCAACACAACGAAATCAAGCCACAACACAACGAAATCAAGCCACAACACAACGAATCAAGCCACAACACAACGAATCGCCACAACACAACGAAATCAAGCCACAAAACAACTAAATCAAGCCACAAAACAACGAAATCAAGCCACAAAACAACGAAATCAAGCCACAAAACAACGAAATCGCCACAACACAACGAAATCAAGCCACAACAC
The DNA here is from genome assembly GCA_023029165.1 of Gobiocypris rarus. Taxonomy (NCBI): domain Eukaryota; kingdom Metazoa; phylum Chordata; class Actinopteri; order Cypriniformes; family Gobionidae; genus Gobiocypris; species Gobiocypris rarus. Next base: position 53,340,083 of record CM040916.1, read on the forward strand.
AACGAAATCGCCACAACACAACGGAATCGCCACAACACAACGAAATCGCCACAACACAACGAAATCAAGCCACAACACAACGAAATCAAGCCACAACACAACGAAATCAAGCCACAACACAACGAAAAATCAGCCACAACACAAAATCAAGCCACAACACAACGAAATCAAGCCACAACACAAACGAAATCAAGCCACAACACAACGAAATCAAGCCACAACACAACGAAATCAAGCCACAACACAACGAAATCGCCACAACACAACGAAATCGCCACAACACAACGAAATCAAGCCACAACACAACGAAATCAAGCCACAACACAACGAAATCACCACAACACAACGAAATCAAGCACAACACAACGAAATCAAGCCACAACACAACGAAATCACCAACACAACGAAATCAAGCCACAAAACAACGAAATCAAGCCACAAAACAACGTAAATCAAGCCACAAAACAAGCCACACAAAACAACGAATCAAGCCACAAAACAACGAAGCCACAACACAACGAAATCAAGCCACAACACAACGAAATCACCACAACACAACGAAATCGCCACAACACAACGAATCAAGCCACAACACAACGAAATCACCACAACACAACGAAATCAAGCCACAACACAACGAAATCACCACAACACAACGAAATCAAGCCACAACACAACGAAATCAAGCCACAACACAACGAAATCACCACAACACAACGAAATCAAGCCACAAAACAACGAAATCAAGCCACACAAAACAACGAAATCAAGCCACAAAACAAGCCACACAAAACAACGAAATCAAGCCACAAAACAACGAAATCAAGCCACAACACAACGAAATCAAGCCACAACACAACGAAATCGCCACAACACAACGAAATCGCCACAACACAACGAAATCGCCACAACACAACGAAATCAAGCCACAACACAACGAAATCAAGCCACAACACAACGAAATCAAGCCACAACACAACGAAATCAAGCCACAACACAACGAAATCAAGCCACAACACAACAAAATCGCCACAACACAAATAAATCAAGCCACAACACAACGAAATCAAGCCACAACACAACGAAATCAAGCCACAACACAACGAAATCAAGCCACAACACAACGAAATAGCCACAACACAACGAAATAGCCATAACACAACAAAATAGCAGGTAACCATTTCGGTCGAGTACGTTTTTAGACAACCACGTGCAGGTTGTGGTTTCTGTTTGCGTCATCACAACATTTCGGTCGTATTATTTCGGTGATAAAAGTCTTTCGGCCGAAAATGCTCTTTTGGGCCATGTTCGTTGGCCGAATATTCGGTGCATCCCTAATATAAAGAGTTATCGGTTATAAGTATCGGCCACAATTTTCAGATTGGTGCATCCCAAGATAAAACATGGCTTGAGTCTCTATTCTTAAAAACCAAAAGAAAAAAAAGTAGCGCGGAATAGAAATCAAATCAAAGGCACGCATGAGCAGCTCGTCATCCGGTGTTTTCAGAGTCTCGGTGACACAATGTTTGCGAGTTTTACTCTTGTTTACACATTTGCATAATTTCCAAAATTTTTGCGCACTGAAGTTTACAGCCTTTCACCAGTAATCTGCCAGAATAGAAGCTTTGAAATGTTTGAAAGTTTGAAAAGTGCAGAATTTAATACTTTAATACAAATTTAGTTTAAAATTCTAAATGGAATTTAATATTAGCTTTGCAACTTTATTAGCTTTGTAAAAATATTATTTATTAATTTTCTTATTCGCTTTTTTACATAAACATAATCATTATTATTAATAGTAGTAATAGTAGTAGCGACGGTTCGTCGGCACCTATTGTATCTGTTGACGTTCTTATTATTCTTCCGCTCTATGGCAGCCCATAGAACCGCTTGCAGGAAAGTTATGAACTTTGGCACACAGATAGAGGACAGTCTGAGCTGTCACCATAGCAAATTTGGAGTCTCTATCTCAATCCCTCTAGCGCCACCACCTGTCCAAATTTGCGTTTTTGCTAATAACTTTTGAACCGTAAGGGCTAGAAACGAAGTTCTTCTTTTCCTCTGATTGCTGATTGAACCCTACGACGAACCAGATCATCTTCAGACAATGCCAACAAAAAGTAATAGAATCCAAGTCAATTCATCAAAGTGTTTTCGGAAAAAGTGCAAATTAATTGCAGCGCCACCTACTGGTCTGGAGATATACAAGAAAATTCTGAATGGTCATAAATCATAAAAGTGGTCTTGTTAGATTTTGAATGTTGTAGTAAAAAGCTGTATGTTATAAACACATTAGCGTGTCGTTACTAAACTCGGTATGGGTCATCGGCACAATGCCCTGAAGGAGCCTGAGAAGTTTCAAGCCAGCGCCACCTAGTGGTAAAACCAAATCCTCACATGCTTATAACTGGTTATTTTCACAGGTTGACTTACTTTTCACTGGAAATCGTTAGTCTGATCGAGTTGAAATAATAGGTGTGGGTTATTTTTTATATGCTCATAAATACAAATGTTTTAACTCGTAATTAAAAAGTTTACACGCTTATTTACCGGAGCACTCTGAGGACACAAAAAAAGTGGTGGGTCTGCGCCACTCGGTGGTGCTATAATTAAGCAAAACATGTAATTGGCTCAATACAACTATATTTATGGGTTTTCTGCAAAGACAAAATAAACGCTTAATAGCAAAGATTTTATCTGTTTATTTGCATGACTATTAGAGAACCGTGAACATGCGAATGTGTTGTTAAATTATTGAAATATTGACTTAATCTCAGGGAGAAGATGTTTTACACCACGTTCGGCTGACAAAAACATTTTGGGATGCTTGAACTCGTACCCAGCTTAAGTCTTTGCCCACCGTAACCTGATTGTTCATTCATCTCCTCAGCTGCTGGAGAAGTCGAACGAGGTGGCGTCCGTGCAGGAGCAGCGGGATCAGTATCTGAGCCACCTGCAGCAGTACACGGCCGGATACCAGCAGCTGGTGGCTGAGCGAGAGCATCTGCACAAGCAGTTCCTGCAGCAGGCGCAGCTGATGGACCGACTGCAGCACGACGAGGTGCAGGGCAAAGTGCAGCTGGAGCAGAGCCACATGCAGCTGCAGGAGGCGCAGGTAAACGCCTCGACAAGAGCTGGAGCTATACTAGCATCCACACAAGCAGACAGTAACGCTCAAAGCTTATTCTAAGCCTGCCACTTTAAATGCTCAATAATAATTCCTCGTGCTTTGCTGTTCCCTGCAGGAGAAACTAAACCAGCTGGCCAGAGACAATGAGGAGCTGAAGACGGAGGTGCAGGAGCTCCTGAACAGCTCCGTACTGAACACATCACAAAGAGACGAGGGTGAGTCTCGCATTACACTTACGTGTGTCCCAGAGGGATCTGCTTTACCACAGTGGCTTTACTGATTTATTACTCTACTTCTGCTTAAAGGTGATGGGTTGGAGAGTCACTCACTGGAAGAGAGCTTCCAGAAATCACATATTGTCATTCCAGAAGAGTTTGAGAGCAGAGAAGAAATGGTGAGTTCATTAAACTGAGCTTCTGTGACATTGGATATGGAGATTTACAGGCAAAATGGAGTTCCAGGTCTTATTGCAAATGATTCGTCTATAGAAGCCTGTTTCTGTCACGCAGTAAAGCAATTAAAAAGATAGTTGTGTCACGCAATTTCTTATTTTTTCTTAGAATTGCAAGTTATGAAGTCGGAATTGTGAGATATAAAGTCCAAATTGCGAGATACAAAGTCAGAATTCAAAATTGTGAGATATTATGTCGGAATTGTGTGATATAAAGTAAGAATTGCGAGATGTAAAGTCGGAATTGCAAGTTAAAAAGACAATTGTGAGATATAAAGTCTAATTGCAAGTTATAAAGTCAGAATTGCGAGATATAAAGTAAGAATTGCGAGATGTAAAGTCGGAATTGCAAGTTATAATGTCAGAATTGTGAGATACAAAGTCAGAATTCAAAATTGTGAGATATTATGTCGGAATTGCGTGATATAAAGTAAGAATTGCGAGATATAAAGTCGGAATTGCAAGTTATAAAGTCAGAATTGCGGGTTTCTATGTCGGAATTTGGAATTTCAAGAAATAAAGTCGGAATTGCGAGATATAAAGTAAGAATTGCGAGATGTAAAGTCGGAATTGCAATTTATGATGTCAGAATTGAGATACAAAGTCGGAATTTAAAATTGCGAGATGTAATGTCGGAATTGCAAGTTAAGAAGACAAAAATGTGAGATATAAAGTCTAATTGCGAGATATAAAGTCAGAATTGCAAGTTTCTATATCGGAATTAGGAATTTCAAGATATAAAGTCGGAATTGCAAGATTTAAAGTCGGAATTGCGAGATATAAAGTAAGAATTGCGAGATGTAAAGTCGGAATTGTAAGTTATAAAGTAAGAATTGCGAGATATAAAGTCGGAATTGCAAGTTATGATGTCAGAATTGCGAGATACAAAGTCGGAATTTAAAATTGCGAGATGTAATGTCGGAATTGCAAGTTAAGAAGACAAAAATGTGAGATATAAAGTCTAATTGCGAGATATAAAGTCGGAATTGCGAGTTATAAAGTCAGAATTGCGAGTTTCTATATCGGAATTTGGAATTTCAAGATATAAAGTCGGAATTGCAAGATTTAAAGTCGGAATTCGAGATATAAAGTAAGAATTATGAGATGTAAAGTCGAATTGTAAGTTATAAAGTAAGAATTGCGAGATATAAAGTCGGAATTGCAAGTTATGATGTCAGAATTGCGAGATACAAAGTCGGAATTTAAAATTGCGAGATGTAATGTCGGAATTGCAAGTTAAGAAGACAAAAATGTGAGATATAAAGTCTAATTGCGAGATATAAAGTCGGAATTGCGAGTTATAAAGTCAGAATTGCAAGTTTCTATATCGGAATTTGGAATTTCAAGATATAAAGTCGGAATTGCAAGATTTAAAGTCGAATTCGAGATATAAAGTAAAATTGCGAGATGTAAAGTCGGAATTGTAAGTTATAAAGTAAGAATTGCGAGATGTAATGTCGGAATTGCAAGTTAAGAAGACAAAAATGTGAGATATAAAGTCTAATTGCGAGATATAAAGTCAGAATTGCAAGTTTCTATATCGGAATTTGGAATTGCAAGATTTAAAGTCGGAATTGCGAGATAAAGTAAGAATTGCCAGTTATAAAGTCAGAATTGCGAGTTTCTATGTCGGAATTCGAAATTTCGAGATATAAAATCAGAATTGCGTGACAAAGTCGAATTGTGAGAAAGTCGCAATTTTTTTTTTACTTTTTATTCTGTGGCGGAAACAAGCTTTCATATTCATCAGTGCACATCTGAACTCGAAAAAAATATTTATTATAACATTTATATTAATAAAAACTATTAATAGCAATATTATTTTAACATATTAATTAAAAATATAGCGTATTTTCATGATCCAATCATGTTCAGAAGCATAAACTCAAGCTCCACCCAATATTTTCTCCTCATTAGACAATAAATTCTCCTTTTCGTCCATTGTTTGCAGGAGGAGTTTATTCATTCCGCCCTGTCCCGTCTGGAGGATGAGAAAGATGAGATGAGCCGCCGGTTCGAGGAGGAGAGGAGGCTTCATCACACCACCCGGCAACAGATGGCAGCCATGAGCCAGGAGCATCATCTTCATCATCATCATCATCAGAGCACATGTGCAGAGACAGGTGCGGCTTCATTATGAGCTTAAAAACATTCACTGCACTGAAATCCCCTGCACTTCTACACACTTTTGTGCAGTGCTTACTGTGCAGACCCTTTCACACGTTTGGTTTTAGGTCTGTCAAATTAAAATTGAAAACAAAAAATGCAAAAAATGACAAATTTTAGCTGTGCGTCAGGCAGTGTGTTGCGTCTAAATGTTTTTGTTTGCATTACTAGTTGGGTTTTTTTCCCATTCCACTGCTCTCTTTGTATTAAACTATACATAAATACATGATACTGCAATCTTCGTAATTGTTTATGCAGTTTATGAAATTATATTTGATTTATATTCGTTAGTTTAAACATAATGCACCTTTTTAACCGACAATCATGTCATTGCTTTCAATAAACAATTGAATGCGGTTCATTGATATTTTATGGATAATATTAATAATGAGATAAAATATAATATTTAATCTCATTGCGCCCTCTTGTGGCCCCAGAGACAAGCCAAAATCTTTTCCTCCTAACTGAAATTCTGTTTTCAATTTAAATATAGTTTGAATATTAGTAATATTTAAGTAATTCAAAATACAGTAAAACAGTGGAAAATTATTACATTTTGTGTGCGTGTGTGTGTGTGTGCGTGTGTGTAGGAGGCGCTGACGGGGTTCCGGTGGAGGTGCACGAGGCTCTGCGGGCTGCCATGGACAAACTCCAGGAGCGTTTCACCAGGCTCATGCAGGAGAAGGTGGATCTGAGGGAGCGATTGGAGGAGCTGGAGCACCGCTGCATTCAGCTGTCAGGAGAAACCGACACCATCGGTGAGACATCTGTCAGCACATCTGATATTTTATTTTTAACATCCACTATATTGCCAGAAGTATTGTGCCGCTCCTCCAGATCCCTGAGTTCAGGTGTTCAGTCCCTTCATGGCCACAGGTGTATAACTCAAGCACTAGGCATGCAGACGCTTCTACACACATTTGTGAGAGAATGGCTCGCTCTCAGGAGCTCAGTGAACTCAAGCGTGGGACCGGGATAGGTTGCCACCTGTGCAATAAGGCCATTCCTGACATTTCCTCACTACTAAATATTCCATGCTCAACTGTTAGTGGGATTATAACAAAGTGGAAGCGATTGGGAACAACAGCAACTCAGCCACGAAGTGAAATCCCAGAGCGGGGTCAGCGCATGCTGAGGGTCAGATTTCCGAGGTTTGGCCCCTTAGTTCCAGTGAAAGGAACTCTTAATGCTTCACCAAGACATTTTGGACAATTTCATGCTCCCAACTTTGTGGGATCAGTTTGTGGACGGCCCCTTCCTGTCCCAACATGACTGCGCTCCAGTGCACAAAGCGTCGCTCCATAAAGACATGGATGAGCGAGTTTGGTGTGGAGGAACTGGACTGGCCTGCACAGAGTCCTGACCTCATCCCGATAGAACACCTTTGGGATGAATTAGAGCGGAGACTGCGAGCCAGGCCTTCTCGTCCAACATCAGTGCCTGACCTCACAAATGCGCTTCTAGAAGAATTCCCATAAACACACTCCTAAACCTTGAGGAAAGCCTTCCCAGAAGAGCTGAAGCTGTTAGAGCTGCAAAGGGTGGGCCGACTCCATATTAAACCCTACGGTTCATGTGCATGTAAAGGCAGGCGTCACAAAACATTTGGCAATATAGTGTAGCTCAATAATACTTCAGGAATTATCGTGATGTGAAAATGTGATTTTTGTGAAAGAAAAAATGCTTTTAATAGTTAAAATGAGTGTTAAACCAGCCAAACACCAATCTGCCTATGTTTGACCGTTTTTTCAGCATTGGAGGAATTTTCTCTTTACAAATGTGTGTATTTTTAGGTGAATACATCGCACTCTATCAGAACCAGAGAGCCATCATGAAACAAAGACACTTCGAGAAGGAGCAATACATCAACATGTTGGCCAAAGACAAGGAGGAGATGAAGGTATGAGGAGCGGCTCTGTGATGGTGTGGCGTGTGCGGCGTGATTTTGACGTGTGTGTGTTTGTGTTGTTTAGGTGAAGTTGGCCGAGCTGCAGGATCTGGTCATGCGTTTGGTGGGGGAGCGTAACGAATGGTACAGCAGATACATGAGCGCCGTCAGTAACCCCGACCTCCTGCCGTCTGAAGGAGACCAGCTCCATCCTGCTGACGGGCACATGGATATCAACAGTGTGGACAGTCCAGGTATAACGGCACATTAACACTCGTACACACACACACGTGTGTGAGTTTGTTCACGTGATCCGATTTGTTGATGCATGAGAACAAAACAATGCCATTAGATATTTTAATGACAGTGTGTTTAGGACTGCTGTGGACAAGTTTTTGATATTCTTCATATACTGTGTGGTGGTCAGTTCGCAGAGTCACAGAAATCATCGTTTTCAATAAGTTTAAATTGGCATTTTTACCTTGGCATAAAGCCTTTTTTACCTAATTAACCCTCTGGTCCTCTTCAATCAAAAATGACCTAAACATTTTACGTTTGAAATTAAAAATAGTTTTTCTTCATTGGAATGGGATGACACTTGATGACTTGTCGCATTAGCTATGTGAACACATACCAAAATCATGGAGATATTTCGGTTATGTTAAAGGGTCATAAAAAAAATAGTCACACTTGTCTCCTTCGCGGTCAAAAATGACCGACATAGGAAATGAATGGGAAATACGCAAAAATACGAAAACTCAGGGAATCGTTTGATGAAACAAACCACAAATCAGCCATGATACAGAAAAAAAGTGCATAGCAATGTAGAGGTGGCAATCTAAAATATCAAGAGTGCAAAATAGACAAATCCAAATCTTTATTGAATTATGTTATATGCTCAAAATGTTCTCCTCTCTGCTCAGGTTTGAATGTAGTAAAATGAATGCAAAAACTGACACTTCAAATCAACATAAGAAAAATTGACTAAAAGTAGTCTTTGAGAATGTCTAAGTTTAAATCCAATTCCACAACTTAATAAAATATTATGTCTAAAAACACTAAAGCCTCTTTATATAGAGTTATATAGGAAACTAGTGGTCATAACAGGGTATTACATCAGTTTTTCTTTTTTAACTGCCACCAGAGGGCAATAATTACCTTCAAGAAAATAGATTTTGAATGCCCCGTCTCTATTTTAAAATGGACAGGGTTCGTACAGTCATGAAAAACCTGGAAAAGTCATGGAATTTTAAAATAGCAATTTCCAGACCTGGAAAAGTTTGATAGACTTGGTAAACATGTCATAACTTAATGTGTGTCATAATCAGCTTTATTTACAATGTGGATCGCTTTGGTCAAAGCTTTAAGAAGCCATAATGCTGTATGTAAACATGTTTAATCAAAATCAGTCAGGTCAGCTTTATTTCTATAGCGCTTCATCGATTAAGCAGCTCTATGATGACGTAATTAAATAATAAATGATCACAGTTTTATTTTAGGGTGAACTGTCCCTTTAAATGCTTTGCAAATCCTTTGAGTGAGTCAGGGAAAAGATGATTCGTTCAAATCTCATGAGTTTTGTGTCAGTTTAAGCCTAAAATCTTCCCTGTTCCCACAGCCGTTCTGGACATGAGCGTAGCGGTAGACGCGTCTTCATCGGCCCAGTCCAGCACAGATCCCGAGACCCGCTCCCAGAGTTCAGAGAGGCCCGGATCCACAGCGGATCCCGCGGCCGCCCCCTCCCTGAGGCCCAGAGAAGACGGCACGGCCCGTCAGATCATGCAGCTCTTACAGGAGATCCAGAATCCTCAGGCAAGACCTGCTCCCTTCCTGGGAGAAAACCCCTGCATCCCGTTCTTCTACCGGCCGGACGAGCACGACGAGGTCAAGATTCTGGTGGTCTGAAAGCGTGTGTGTGTCCGACGGGGCGGATCTGAATCTTTTTGGCCACATGGACACGTGGGTTTGTTTCTCTGGTTTCCACAGAGAAATCTGATTCTTCCGAAGCGCTCCGTTTGGTTTGTGTGTAAGCCAGTTAATCCATAAGAATATCAGTTCTCGCTGCTCTTTCCTGATCTGTCCCATTAGTTACAGTGCAATAGACGGGCGCAGTTTCCTGAGGATTCATATCAGTAAGAGTGAACTCGTGATATGATCTAAAGAAGATGAACGAATCATGTTTGTGCGCATGTAGGGCGGAGTATCGAGAAGGAAATATGACCACCTGACGGCAAGTTATTTTTGCTTTTCTTTGGCCATCATTGGGATTTGTTGAAAGAGATAAGTATAATATCTTCCCCACGAACACACAGTTTTCCCGGCGAACTCCATGACGCTGTCAGCCGAGAGTTCAGGCGTTCGTCGATGTCGAGTGAATGATTCAATGAGTGCGAGTTTACGAGAGCTGTACAGAAACGGTTTGTAATAATCCCTCCTGAACGCTAAACAACATCCTCCACCGTCAGAGGCTTCATGGGTTTAACGACACTTTCTATGAAGCATTTGAGTACGTTTCTTCCATGGCTACTCCTTTAAAGAGTGCAATCGCCTGTTTTAAATGCATTACGCTCTTTAGAAGTACGTGCATATCAAGCTTACACGTATTGACAAGTAGAATGCATTATATGTACACGCAGGCTTCATAGAAAGTGTTGGCCTATGGTGAGCCGGTTATAACTGGAAAGGTTTTTGACCCTAAAGCACTTTTATTAGTCACATCTGTGAACGTCAGGCGTATGCATTTATATCTGCGTGTATGAATATATTTTCCAGTGATTATTTTGGGGCGTGGGCTTTAATCAGATTTCAGATCGTTTTGCAGACGCCGCACCCTGAGCTTGTTGATGTAACAGATGTGTAAATATTGTAACTGTGTATCATACTGTATATTCACGGAGAGGGAGACGGATGCTTGCCTTGTGGGAAGGAAGGACGTGTGGTTTCGTACTACGGCTGGACTAAAGGAGAATTCTATTTATTTGGGATAATCAATTACACACTAATCTGTTTTAATTTCGACTGGTGGAACACAATGAAGGAATAATGAGATGTGGTGATTTTCCTCCTAAATAAACCTTGATTGAGCAAAACTAAACCCGCTTAGTGTCTGATGTCAATGATGTGGGAATTAAATATGATTTCACACAGACTTTAGAGGTTGAAAAGGCGCAATATGTAAGATATTTAGATTCAGAATGGTGTGTACAAAAGCCCTAAACCATTATACTTGTATTCTACTCATTGAGACCTTTCAAATTATGTTTTTGACACATTACAGTACATAGAAAAAAAAGGTTTTATTTATCAGCAAATAAGCATTGTGAAGGTCAGACACTACACTCTTAAAAAATGCTGCGTTGTTTTAGCCCAATGTTGGGTTAAATGTTTGCTAAAGACAACCCAATTGCTTGGTTAAAACAGCCCAATCGCTGGGTTAGAACAGCCCTATCGCCGGGTTAGAACAACCCAATTGCTTGGTTAAAACAGCCCAATCGCTGGGTTAGAACAGCCCTATCGCCGGGTTAGAACAACCCTATCGCCGGGTTAAAACAACCCAATCGCTGGGTTAAAACAACCCAATCGCTGGGTTAAAACAGCCCAATCGCTGGTTTAAAACAACCCAATCGCTGGGTTAAAACAGCCCAATCGCTGGGTTAAAACAGCCCAATGTCTGGGTTAAAACAGCCCAATCGCTGGGTTAAAACAACCAAATCGCTGGGTTAAAACAGCCCAATCGCTGGGTTAAAACAACCAAATCGCTGGGTTAAAACAGCCCAATCGCTGGGTTAAAACAGCCCAATCGTTTGGTTAAAACAACCCTATCGCCAGGTTAGAACAACCCTATCGCCGGGTTAAAACAACCCGATCGCCGGGTTAAAACATCCAAATCGCTGGGTTAAAACAGCCCAATCGTTTGGTTAAAACAACCCTATCGCCGGGTTAAAACAACCCTATCGCCGGGTTAAAACATCCAAATCGCTGGGTTAAAACAGCCCAATCGCTGGGTTAAAACAACCCAATCGCTGGGTTAAAACAGCCCAATCGCTGGGTTAAAACAGCCCAATCGCTGGGTTAAAACAACCAAATCACTGGGTTAAAACAGCCCAATCGCTTAAAACAACCAAATCGCTGGGTTAAAACAGCCCAATCGTTTGGTTAAAACAACCCTATCGCCGGGTTAGAACAACCCTATCGCCGGGTTAAAACAACCCTATCGCCGGGTTAAAACAACCCAATCGCTGGGTTAAAACAGCCCAATCGCTGGGTTAAAACAGCCCAATCGCTGGGTTAAAACAACCAAATCGCTGGGTTAAAACAGCCCAATCGCAAGTTAAAACAACCAAATCGCTGGGTTAAAACAGCCCAATCGCTGAGTTAAAACAGCCCAATCGCTGAGTTAAAACAGCCCAATCGTTGGTTAAAACAGCCCAATCGCTGGGTTTGAACAACCCTATCGCCGGGTTAGAACAACCAAATCGCTGGGTTAAAACAGCCCAATCGCTGGGTTAAAACAACCAAATCGCTGGGTTAAAACAGCCCAATCGCTGGGTTAAAACAACCAAATCGCTGGGTTAAAACAGCCCAATCGCTGGGTTAAAACAGCCCAATCGCTGGGTTAAAACAGCCCAATCGTTTGGTTAAAACAGCCCAATCGCTGGGTTTGAACAACCCTATCGCCGGGTTAGAACAACCCAATCGCCGGGTTAAAACAGCCCAATCGCTGGGTTAAAACAACCAAATCGCTGGGTTAAAACAGCCCAATCGCTGGGTTAAAACAGCCCAATCGCTGGGTTAAAACAGCCCAATCGCTGGGTTAAAACGACCAAATCGCTGGGTTAAAACAGCCCAATCGCTGGGTTAAAACAACCAAATCGCTGGGTTAAAACAGCCCAATCGTTGGGTTAAAACAACCCAACTTCTGGGTTAGTCCATATTTGACCCAACATTGGGTTGTTTGTACCCAGCATTTTTTAGAGTGTAAGCTTTTGTATGACACCTTATGTGTTGTTGATCAAGGCAGTGGTTTTTAAAAAAATGACACTTAATTTTTGGTGCCCACTGTCGGTTACTCACCACTCTTTAAGTTTAAGGGTAACTAAACCCCTGTTCACAGCCTAACTCCACCCACTGGCAATATTTGAGAAATGCTGGAAAAGTTGGCGGAGACAGAGGGGACGAGCCAAGGGTGGGGCTGAGCGGGAGGCGTGCACTTGACTGTAGACACGGGGTCAATTCCAGCTGCTGGCTCAAACTGCAGTCTAACTCCCGATGGAAGAGCCAAAATTCGCCATGATGACCTAAAACGTCCAATAGGAAAGTTCAACTGCAGTGGCCACCGTTCAACCTTAAGAGGGCAGCACTCAGGCGCTTTTACACCATATATTGTAGAATTAAAACACTTTATACCCAAACCTCAAATCAATGAGCAGCACTAATAAAGATCTTGCATATCATTAACTAAAAAAAAGTTGTTTTAAGGTTTATTTACCCTTTAAGAGTTGATCAAAATGCTTACATTCTTTAAAAATTGTTGCATTCAGTGGTTCTGTAAATTATACCATCATAATTATACCTTCATTTTGACGTTTAATCTCGTAATCATGACCGTCACATTTTAAGATCTCATTATCGACTTCATGTCACGACTTCAAGCCTTTTTATCTCATCATTTTGACTTTATTACGATTTACCAAAGTATTTTTTTTTCTTATGTGGCCAAAATGGGCATCCATAGAAATGCACGGCATGCCATATCATCATATTCAGCTCGATGTGCTGAAACAAACTCTCTTGATTTTCAAGAGTTGAGAGCAGGGGTTTCCAAACTCAGTCCTGGAGGGCCACTGTCCTGCACAGTTTAGCTCCCATGAAACGCACCTGAAGCAGCTGATAGTCTTATTATGGATACTGGAAACTTCTATGCAGGTGTGTTGAGGCAAGCTGGAGCTGAACTCTGCAGGACAGCGGCCCTCCAGGACTGAGTTTGGACACTCCTGGGGCCTGTACCATGATGGTTGATTAACAAACTCAGGGTTATAGGATTAGTTTCGAGTTGACAAAACCAAACCAATCAGTTCAGTCTGTGTTGGTCCCATGATGCTGATCATCAACTCTCTGTCAGCTCAGGCTTTGATCCTGAGTTTGTGGAGCGCGTGCACGTGAAAGTGTGACATCAGCAGTGAGCAGCCAATCACAGGCCTTTCAACACACATGTGACTCATTTCTCGGCGAAACGTGATTCAAAACTCTTTTGCTGAAGATAAAGAGATTGACCTTTAATTTGGAGCAAGAGAACCAGGGGGAGTGGCTTGATTGCATCAGAGATGCTCACGGCTGATTGGTTCAAATTCAGTTTGAGATCTCTTATCCCGAACATAAGCTGCTCCGGTCTCATTTATAACCGTTGCGTACGCACAAAAACAGGCCCTGAAAGAGGCTTACGCTACTTCTGACGTATAAGTTGTGATTTATAAAAACAAACTTGACTGGAAAATGTGTGCACCTGAACGCAAACTCTGAACCATGCGTACGAACTCTTTTACTAGAGTGAGAAAAGTAATGAAGAAAGAACAATTTAAAACTCTTGATTAGTGTTGTCCCGATACCAAAATGATGACTTCGATACGATACCAGACTAAAATACCTCGATACCGATACTAAATCGATACCACGGTCAAAATACCACCCAGTAAAAGTAATTGAATAATATGACAACAGAACTTATTAATCATAGTCTTATTTAATTTTTAACTAAAAACTCACGTGGCCCGCATGTTCCCGCCCTGGTTTTTGACCATTTCTTCTAATTGCATTTTTTTTATTTTATCTTTGTTTTTAAAAAATAAGCTAAAAATGCAAATTACGAACAATATGACCAAAACAGTGCTTTATTTTTCAGCTATCGGTCTGTTTAACAGTATAGCAAGTCAAGAAAGAAATACAAAAAACTGCTTAGTCTTCACTCAATAAATTAACTATCACTGATTCTTAATGAATATATTAAAATGATTTAGCCAGTCATGGGGTGGTTTTCTTGTTTTCATTGTTGTTTGATGAACATTAATCACACAGAATATTAGATCCGGCTTAACACCGATCCAATCACCTCAACTGTACACGTTCACTAAAGACACCCCCGACTGTGTTCCTGAATACTCACAGGATGTGCATTTTTACATATCTTTGACCATTGAAATCCATAATCCGAAAGAACTGAATCGCGATCGCATGTTGTCTGAAAGGCGTGTGCGGATCAGAGTCCGGCAGCGCGAGCACATTCCCGCACCGGGTTATATTTCCTCATGTGCGCATGTTTCTGTTGCTTTCTTTGTCATGCGCTGCGCGTGTATATTTAACTCTTCAGCTTCCCGTGTTTAGTGAACGGTGGAGAGCTCTGCTGCACACACATCCTGACTCCTGCTGTCACTCATCCACACCAATAAATACAGCTCTTATTAACGCGCAGTCCTTCTTAAAGTACCGATAATACAATTCCATATCGTACCGTTTGTAATAGCAGGGTATCGCAATACTTCTCTAGTACCGGTATATCGTGCAACACTACTCTTGATATACACATTTACATTAATGTTCCAGTTTCATTAATGGCAATATGCACTGAAATGACAAAGTCTTTACTCAGAATTTAAACAAAAATTATATGAATTTAGATAGACATGCGGAGGTGTTGATCAGTTTTCCTGTGATACGCTGTTTTAATGACAGCAAGGATTAAATACAGGATCATTCCAATCATTCCTCTTTAAACTAAACTGCAGATCTCATGTTATGACAAAATATGTTTTAGCGAGAATGATGATCAGTGATGCACACTTCGATATCACAGACACTGCAGGATTCGGTGGTGGAACGGTCCATTATCCGGTTTAAATAACAACTGTACAACCACAGCTGCACGGACACGGAGTGGAAAGACATCTTCACAAAATTATGAAAAATACCACTGTATTTGAAGGATAGGCCTACAACAGGTTATGAACAGGTTATATTATAAATTACATTGTAAAATATGTGGGCCAGGGGACTACAGATGAAAAATAGCCTTTTGGCTAATTCTGGCTTTTTTACTCATGTTTGTTCATGTGTTTTTATGAAATTGCATTGTCCCCTTACAAATAAAGTAATCCTAACTTGAAGAAAAAATTAAGATTTGCATGTTTCCTTTTTAAAATACTTTGCCTGTGTCGCTCTGAGTCAGATGATAGTATTTACGCTTCAATAAATAAATTGCCCTTTTTAAATTAAAATAGCCTAAACATCCTATATGTTCACATTATTAGCAAAACCGCATGAATGTGTTTGAGTTAAAGGGTTTAAAAATAACAAAATATTTGAATTTAAATAACATTTGGCCTGTGGAAATGAATGAATAAACTTTACTTAAAAAAAGTATTTTATACAATTTAGTTTTTATGGATATTTTGTTATATTTATTCTAAAACATAAAAAGGATTTTTGTCAGCAATGTACTGTGTAAGGCATAAATGGCATTTATAGTGTCTTGTATATTCATATTTTTAATGTCTTGTACCTTTGACAGTGTTAAACATGTCACGTGGATGGTAATATGCATGCAAATGATATGCAGATGAGGTTATGCATCAGTAAAACTAGGCGTTGTGAGCTCCATATATGGTGATTTCAGGGTGGAGACGCACATACGCACAATCTTCTGCAGGCTGGGATTTATAAAGGGATTTTACGCAGGATCTGGCGTACACATGGTTTTATAAATCAGATTTTTTTTGTGCGTACGCAAAATCTAGCTTTTGTGCATACTAGGGATGCCGCAATTCTCAATATAATATTGAACTGTTCTGTACAGCATTCACGGTTCAATACGTGCTTGTGAATTGTGTTTTTTCGGTTTCGCATTTAATAAATTATTTTTCCACACATTCTATAATTTGTCTCCATCCCAACATACTGAACAACGCGACACACATTCCCATCACAGGTTAGTGGTAGAGTTATCCTCACGGGACACTATAGTTATTCACAATCACCAAAGTTCATCATATGCATGCGTTTTAAAGCCTTGCCGGTTTCATTGGCGTGTTCTGTTTTAACATGAGCACTAAACGCCTGTCGAACACGGGATTACTGGACTGAGACGTCTTACTGCGCTAATACTGTCAAATACACACACGGTTAACTTAAACACAGTCGGTTATGCCTAAAGTGACAGTAAAATCGCAGTCGTGTCTGTATATTAAATGCACGCAGGTCTTAAATTGACAACAGGGCAGCCTAAGTGAACACGCGGTCCTTAAAGGGACAGTGCACCTCTGAAATGAGCTCATTATTTACTCACTCTAATGTTGTTTCAAACCTGTATTCATTCATGACAGAATTGTCATTTTTGAGTGAAATATCCCTTTAATGTTAATACAACAACAAAAGACAAAGAGAAAATCACCCACTGCTCTTGACTGAAAAACTAATACAGCAGCTTTAATAAGAATCAATGGATATTTTATAATGAAGTCTATGTAGTGTTTTATTTTTACATTTATTCAATTTCATACTTAAATGCTGCTGTACAGCCGCCAGTGTAAATCTTATATATATTTATTTATTTTATATTATCCAATACACTAGGAATGTGTAAAGTTTAGTAAAGTTAAGTTTAAGTAAGGTTTTTCAATTCTTTAAAGTAAAATAAAGAAAGTATTGCAATAATAAAATAGTATTTTTTCTCTTTAACCTCTTGCTGTTCCTATCGCCTAAGAATAGAATAACAAAAAATGTGACAAGCCATCCGAACCGAACCCCGTGGTTAAAAACCGAGGTATGTATTGAACCGTGGACTAACTGTATTGTTGCATCGCTAGTGCATACGTACACTTTTAGGATGAAATCTACGCAAAGTTTTATAAATGAGACCCCAGGTCAGCCGCAGGGCGTAAGTTACTCTGGAGATGAACACTGCTAAAAGCCAAACCTCTTTAAGGGTCCCTAAAACCCAGGATTGGCACAAACTAAGCTTAAACATATCTGGCTAGCCAGCTAAACCGGCTTCATGGTACAGGCCCCAGATTTGGAAGAAAAACAGCACAGAAGCAAGGTTTTGGTACACTGAACTTTAATGATGACAAACTGTTACACACATTCACTCATCCATTCATTCGCTCACACGTTACACACTCAGTGTTGTTACAGCTTTCTGTCCAAACGCAGAAAGAGGCCCGGTTTATTCCTCTAGACAACTCTCACTTTGCACATGATCGTAAGCTTAATTTAAAGAAATCACTTATCCATAATAATTTAATATTCAATAATCATACATGTGGACTACACTAGTCACAATTTGCATAAATGCACCACAAAGATACGCGACACACTCAAGATACAGTATGCCCATGACAGACATTTGAACTCTTAAATAACAGTAAATCTTTTCTCATTAGTGGGTTTTACTAAGACTGGGAGTGGATTCAGGGAAGGATTGGACGGAAACGTACAATTGATACGGCACAGACGGTCTGGTCATGCCACACAACGTCAACTATTAGCAACAGGGGCTTTTTATCTTTAATATTTATTATTATTACAACATACAACAGAATTACGAAATACAGTCCACTGGTGTGGAAGGTTGCCTCATATTGATCTCATTTTCAACCAAACAAACTAATAATGATTTCTATGCATAGACCAGCAGTGGTTTTTGCTTTCATAATGAACACTAAAGTACACACAGGAAACATAATTTCAATGCACAGCTCATATATTTGGGACAGTTTGGTCCACACACAGAAGAAAAGATCTTTAAAGGAACATTCCAGCATTTTTAGAAATCAGGCTTATTCAACATCTTTCCTACATTTAGATGTGTGGACAAATGCATTTTTGTCTCAGTGCATGCATTGTTTTAGTTTGGCTAGTTTAGCTTAGCATAATGAATGGAATCCTATGTTGCCAGCTAGCATGTCCCGAGTAAAAGTGATCCAAAACAAAACCCCCACCTAATTACTTCTTGTGGCCTGCGTATTCACAGCGAGTACAAATAGCGATGCAGATTAAGACTAGGCGATTTCCTAGGCAGATATTAACTTGGGACTATATTATGGGGAAGCACAGGCGAAGCACTCACATTTCATGTGTTGCGTGATATCTCTGCCTAGTCTTAATCTGCATCGCTATTTGTACTCGTTGTGAATACGCAGGCCACAAGAAGTAATTAGGTGGGGGGGGTTGTTTTTGGATCACTTTTACTCGGGACATGCTAGCTGGCAACATAGGATTCCATTCATTATGCTAAGCTAAGCTAGCGGCGACCATGCCAAACTAAAACAATGCATGCACTGAGACAAAAATGCATTTGCCCACATATCTAAATGTAGGAAAGAAGTTGAATAAGCCCTATTTCTAAAAACGCTGGAGTGTTAGTTTAAATGTTTTACGTGCCTTATAATGTCCCAGCAAAATCAAATGTATAGCCAAGGAGAAACTCTCTATTACTTTGTGTGTTGATTTTAAAATTGCTAAAAATATTTTACAGCACTTTAACTCATATGTGGATATGTTTCGAGCATCATATATGCAGTATATAGTATGTACACTACACGCATTGTTGCGCACTACTGTTTAGCATTGAATAGTGCGCTTTCACATGCTATTTGTTAAAAATAGTAAGCAGTATACACTGGACAGCAAGTATTCAATTCCAAACTCTGTGTGTGTGTGTGTGTGTGTGTGTGTGTGTGTGTGTGTGTGTGTGTGTGTGTGTGTGTGTGTGTGTGTGTGTGTGTGTGTGTGTGTGTGGAAAACCTTCCCGGCATGACAGATGTTACAGGTCCTTATGGAGACGCTCAACAGTCTTTAGCGTTACAGTCTTGACTTCTTTATGAAATGATTCACACACAAGAACGTCTGTTCACCCTAAAACTGCATTATTAACCCAGACATCAACATAGAGTCGGACGACACGATGATGTTGTCTGGGATGTTTTTAATGACATGCATGCACTGTTAAAAACAGTAAAATACTGTCAGCAGGTTACTGTCATTTTTACAGTAGCGGTTCTGTAATTTAATTAACAGAATTTTACTGTAATCAAATAATACAGTAAAATTCTGTCAATTCAATTACAGAACCGCTACTGTAAAATTACCCATCCTGCCTGTATTTTACAGTAAAATTTACAGGTAATTTTTAACAGTGTGTAGATACGGCTGCCGCCGATTATATTGCACTCTCAAATTGAATCCAGCCCCACTAAATGTTCAGATTTCACTAAGTGAACGAATGACTTCTGTGCACGATCACGAAGGGTGAACACACGTCCTCCTCATACCTGAAAGCGTTACGCCATCACAACAACGTTTGCACTACAAAAAAACTATAAATTAGTGCTTTTGTCTGGTTTTCTGCTACCTAAACATCTTGAAAATGAGACAAATACTGATTTTTTTGCAGCGTGGGAATAAATGGCGTTTGAATACTACATGAGGAGATCATTTGAAGGATTTGTTCCAGGAAAGGCCGCCTTCTTGAGGAGTTTCTAGAAGATTGAACCAACTCGTTTCTCAAACGCTCAACCAGACGAGGGTGAAGGAAACATCTTGTCTTGTTGTTTTTGCTCGTCTTCATGGCTGTGCTGGTGTGTTTGGGGTTGATTTACTCAATGCAGGGGGGAAACCGAAAGAAGAAAGCAGGAAAGAAGAGGGTGCTAAGGGTCACGTGGAGAGAAAGGGACCGTCGGGGCTGCTCTTGTTTGACCAGCTGAGCCATGGAAGCAGAAAAAGGGGAAAAGACAGTTAAAATTGAGACAAATGAACCCTAGGAAGTGTCCTCAGAGTCCACACGCAGAGAAGACAAACCCCACGTTCCCTCCTTACTGTTTACAATATATACCTATAAACTAAACTATGAATGTTGCACAAATCATTCATTTATATTCAAGTATAAATATAGTGGCCACCCAAAGTATTTTATTCACTAAAGTCACACTTAAAAATGACTAAATGCCATTCAAACATCAATTAAACGCATATTTATATAGTTGCATGACCAAAATGATTTATTAAAATATGATTTGCAAGCTATTGTGTGTGGATTTCATTTTTTCATTTTTATTAAATAATAAATACTTCAAGTTAATAAATAATGTCTTCACCTTCAAAGCTAGAACTATTATTAGTATTTTTAGAAATTCTCATCGTACAAATTAATTTTTTGTGTGTCACAAATGCTTTAAGTTTTGCTTGAAAACATTTTGTAATTTAATTACAGTTTTCTGGAATACTTAATTTAATCAATTTAGTATTTAGGTGTCAAATATGCCCGAATTATCTGCGCTCATCGGTTGTTGTTTTTTTATTATTCGATTACATTTTTAACTGTAACCTACAACGACACTAAATATTGATAAATGTGTTGTAATCAATATAATATACTAGCGCTGCTCCGTTAAACCGCTTTACCGGGTACTACTTTCCCGCGTCTTGTATCACTCCGCGTTATTCCTTCACATAAGAAAATGGCGCCAAACGGTTCTGTTAAAATCTCCTCAGAGGACGTTTGTTTTACTTTTATGGTGAAAATAAAGACTTCGGACTGAAATGTTTATTTTTAAATTAAACCCACGATGGTGCCCACACAAACATACGTGTGTAATCAACTGAAGACTTGGTTAACTGTCAAATAATGAGGAGAAATGTTGGAGCTTCAGCATCCCAGGTAAGATGTTAAGATTTTGGTTCATTCTCTGCCGCCGTGCAGTAAACAACATCGCTATTAACAAAGTGTTGAAAGATTATAGTAGCCTTTGTACTTGTAAGAGATGTACAGCGTTTAATATATAGGGCAAGATCTTCCGTATTGGCGGGTGCTTTCAATTAATACAGTTTAACTGATCTCAGGTCAGTTTCATAATTTAGTTTTAGCTTTAATTACCCGCACGTGTGTAGGCTATAATGGAAAACTGTTTAGTTAATTGTCTGGTTAACCAAGCCTCGTAAAAATAAAAATCAACTATAAAATAAGTAATTAAATAAATCCCATGAACATGAAAGTAAATGAATGAATAAAAATAAATATAAGAAATTTACGTCATATATTTAATGATTTAGAATATATTTAATATATAACATATGAACACTGGGTTTGTAAAGATGTCTTTATATTGTTCCATTTGCAATGATGTTTTAGACTCTTATTTTTGAAGTGTAGTTTTGTTTTTTTGTTTCCAAATCCTGGTTAAGTTTGACTTTTCTGTCTCTATGGTTACTCTAGTTTGTCTCTATAGCAACTAATCACTCACACCTGTTCATTGTTCCCTTGATTTAATCGTGTGTGTGTGTGTGTGTGTGTGTGTGTGTGTGTGTGTGTTTTCCCCATATCTTGTTCTTTTCCTGTATTTGGATCCAAGTCCTGTAATGTAATGGCATTCAGACATTTAACTCTGACTTAAGTGTCCAAATATGTTTATGGCCACCGTATATATTGTCATGTTTTGTATTGAAATGTATGTTAACTACTATGGAAATAGGGGAAAGACCTACTACAGGGAAAGACTGGTGTGGAATGACTGTGGAACTATGGGAAAGTTTATTACCCTTCGAGGAGTTGGGTGTCGTCTTCTGGCCCGTGAGCTCAGGGACCACTGCAGCCCGACACACATACGAAACAAAAACAAAACAAAAAGCCAAAAGTAATGTACAGAAATACAAACGCACACAAGCACATTCCAGGAGATGCAGTTATCATGAGACTCCAGAACACACTTTGGAGAGATAATGCATCCCATATACAGTGGGAAATCAAGCGTCTGCTGACCGGGCAGGAAACCAAAAGAAGCGTAAAGATGGCAGAAAATAAAATAAAGTCAGAGAAATGCATTTGTCAAACCCAAAACATTTCCTGTCGAGCTTATTCTTAAGGATACCATCTGTCAAAGAGTTTGAGTTCACTAAACATTGCGTTCTAGATCTATATTTACGTAAACAGGTTTTCAACTTCCGCCCAAAAAATGCCAATAGTTTCCTTTTCTGAGTTTTGGTTTGGCCTTCAATGTTGTATAGTCTCGGTTAGCCTAACGCAGTAATTACTCTTCACTTTAAAAAGTAATGTAATGGATTACTTTAATTACAGTTACTTCTAATGCATTAAATACTATTTAATTAAATACAATGGTTAGATCTAGAATAATTTATGCAGTTTTATTTGAAAGAATTAAGAGCCGTTTCATGTCTATCCTTGTATGGGATTTAGAAAGTAACAAGTAATCGATATTTCTATAGCGAGTAATAACCTCATTACACTATGTGTAGCTATTAATTAATTACGTTTTAAGAGTAACTTACCCAACTTGGGAGTGTAAAATGTGTTAAATAAATAATAAAATAAAAAAATTAATTGTAATAAAATAAATAAATTTAATAAATAAGTAAATAGTACATACAATAAATAATGCACAGTATAAATTGGATCTTTATACTTTAGCTTTAAACTTTAGGATGGGGGCCCTCGCACCAAGAGGATTATATTTGGAGGCCCTTGCATCTGAAAGATTGAAAACCCCTGGCCTGACAAACACACATTTGAGTTTGAGATCCGTGACCTGCACAAAATGAGAACTCAAACTTGTGACAGAGGGTTGTAGAGTTGTTGTGCTGTCCAAGTGAACTGTGTGTATTAGTGTGATGATGATGAGGAGCAGGAAGGGGAGGAGTTCTGGCGGGGTGGGCGTGTCGGTCCTCGCTGTCGGTCACGGGTGTGGGAGGGGCTAATAGTCTAAGAGGGAGGAGTCTGTGGGTCGGTTGGGACGAGTAGGTGATGCCGGGGGTCGTCGGCTGCCGTGGGAACACAGAGAGAAGATGGATGAGTCACACACACACACACACACAACATTCAGTCGGTGACACAGTCAAAATAAAGTTTGTATTAGTATAATACAATAAATTATGATATTCATGATATTTAATCTCATGGGTTTGTTTAAAAAAGATAAAAATCATTTTTGACATTATTATTAATTTCCTTAAATTGTTTAATGATGTTTTGTCCAGTAGTATATAATGAGTTTGGACATTTTAGAGAAATGCTTAACTGATTTATTCAACTAAACCTAAACCAACTAAATTTTAAAATCTTATGATATTTAGTCGACTAAGAAATCTAAATTTGCAGTCAAAATTAACACTGATATAACTATTATTATTATTATTATTTCTATAGTTAATATGAATGATATAAGGGTTTGAACATGCAATACAGACACAGATTTAACTGCTGTGACATATTCCATGTCTTTATTTATCTTAAAATTAAATAAAAAACACTTATAAACAAACTTTTGAATCAATGATATATGCATTCTTTATAACTTGCATACAACGTTCTTCATTTTTTCAAACAGACATTTATTTGTATAAATTAAATATAAATGTAAAACATTTTACAGCATTCAGCGATCACGCCATGACAGAATGAGATGCCGTGAAGAGACAAACAACACTCGACCTTTGACCCCGCTGTCCAGTTTCACCCTAACGTGTGTAGCGTTTGAGTGGCTGCTTGTAGTGTTGTTTTCGTGAGAGGGATCATAAATAATAATGGTAAAATCAAAATACAAGAAGTGCAAGGAAAGGCTTTTCAGATCTTGATTAAATGCAATAATCTGAAATAAAATGCACACATTCAGAGAACTGACGTGAGGTTTGCACACTACAGAATCTGATCTGAGGCCAGGAAATCGCCAATCAGCAGACGAGATGCAAATACGCCAAAGCTGAGGAAGGATTTGATTGGCTATTGGAAAGGTAGATCCTAAGAGTTTGGTCTGACATCTCGTATCCTGAGGGGAATGAGCAGCATCTCAGAGATTCTGTCCGTCTGTCCTTCACAGAGAGGAAGACGTGTGCATGTGATCTGCAAAAAGGCGCTAGCACGTATTTATCTCTGGTTACCTGTCCATTATCGCATCTGCTCCTGTCTGTACAGAAGCCGGATTCACGAAACATAGATGGTGCTTTTCCACTACACAGTACCAGCTCGCCTCGACTCGCCTTTGTTTGGTTTTCCACTGTGTAAAAGTTGATTATATCATGATGATTTCCTGCGGCATCGCTATGACGACCAGGCACATTGTGGAGGTACTATCTCCGAAAAGCGAGTCGAGTCGAGCTGGTACTGGTAATGGAAAAGCTCCATTAGTATTTCCAAAAATACTTCTTAAGAATGTTTAACCTTAAAAATTATCTGCAAATAATCAATAATACGACCACTGGGGATGTGCAGAAGTTCGCTCATGATTATGCAAGATTATATCGTGATTATACGGTAATATGATATATCGTGATTATACAGTAATACGATATATCGTGATTATACAGTAATACGATATATCGTGATTATACAGTAATACAATATATCGTGATTATACAATAATACGTTATATCGTGATTATACAGTAATACAATATATCGTGATTGTACGGTAATTCGATATATCCTGATTATACGGTAATACGATATATCCTGATTGTACAGTAATACGTTATATCGTGATTATACGGTAATACGTTATATCGTGATTATACAGTAATACGATATATCGTGATTGTACGGTAATTTGATATATCGTGATTATACGGCAATACGATATATCTTGATTGTACAGTAATACGTTATATCGTGATTATACGGTAATACGTTATATCGTGATTATACAGTAATACAATATATCGTGATTGTACGGTAATTCGATATATCGTGATTATACGGCAATACGATATATCTTGATTGTACAGTAATACGTTATATCGTGATTATACAGTAATACGTTATATCGTGATTATACAGTAATATGTTACGTAATTATACAGCAATACGATATATCGTGATTGTACGGTAATATGTTATATCGTGATTATACGGTAATACGTTATATCGTGATTATACAGTAATACGTTACTTGATTATACAGCAACAAGTTATATTGTGATTATACAGTAATACGTTACGTGATTATACGGCAATACGATATATCGTGATTGTACGGTAATATGATGTATCGTGATTGTACGGTAATACGATATATCGTGATTATACTGCAATACGATATATCGTGATTATACTGCAATACGATATATCGTGATTGTACGGTAATATGTTATATCGGGATTGTACGGTAATACGTTGTATCGTGATTATACGGCAATACGATATATCGTGATTGTACGGTAATACGATATATCGTGATTGTACGGTAATTCGATATATCGTGATTGTACGGTAATACGATGTATCGTGATTGTACGGTAATACGATATATCGTGATTATACTGCAATACGATATATCGTGATTATACTGCAATACGATATATCGTGATTGTACGGTAATATGTTATATCGGGATTGTACGGTAATACGTTGTATCGTGATTATACGGCAATACGATATATCGTGATTGTACGGTAATACGATATATCGTGATTGTACGGTAATACGTTATATCGTGATTATACGGTAATACGTTATATCGTGATTATACAGTAATACGTTATATTGTGATTATACAGTAATACGATATATCGTGATTGTACGGTAATACGATATATCGTGATTATACTGCAATACGATATATCGTGATTGTACGGTAATACGATATATCGTGATTGTACGGTAATACGATATATCGTGATTGTACGGTAATACGTTATATCGTGATTATACGGTAATACGTTATATCGTGATTATACGGTAATACGTTATATTGTGATTATACAGTAATACGATATATCGTGATTGTACGGTAATACGATATATCGTGATTATACGGCAATACGATATATCGTGATTGTACGGTAATACGTTATATCGTGATTATACGGTAATACGTTATATCGTGATTATACGGTAATACGTTATATCGTGATTATACAGTAATACGTTATATCGTGATTATACAGTAATACGATATATCGTGATTGTACCGTAATGCGATATATTGCGATTATACGGTAATACGATATATCGTGATTGTACCGTAATGCGATATATTGCGATTATACGGTAATACGATATATCACGATAATTAACATGCACAGTATTGTTATCGTGGGCACTTCAAAATACCGTGAATAATTATTTATTACGAATTATTCACATTTTTAGAATGCATTTTAAGAATACTTCACTTATCAGCCGTTTAAAATAAACAACGTGCCAAAGAGTAACGCGCACTGATGTAAATAGACCCAATGCGCACAAACAACTTTGCAGATCTTTTACATTACACACCAGATGAAAGGGAATGTTCTTGATTTATGGACATTCTTAAGAAGATTTTGGTTCTAACACTGAATGCGTCTTCAGTAGCGGTGCTTATTAGCGTGTTATTTCTGACTGCGTGTTTGTTGCTGTGCGTGTTGAAGGGTCTCAGAGACAGTCGGCCATGCAGGAGGGACGGGGAATGGCTAGAGAACCACAGACGTACCAGAAGCGTTAGTCCTCATTGGTCACTGATTGTAATTCTGTGAAAAATAATCAATATCAGCAGTAGGGATTGAGCCAGAGCGACGGGGAGGAGGAAGAGAAGGATGTGCAAGACACACACACACACAGTTAACATGGAGGAGACACAGAAACATGAAGACTTCTCCAATCCAAGCTAACCAGAGACTGACGTCCAAAACCTCCGCGCTGAGCTCGTTCGCTCGGTAGCCAATTATGAATTAGAAAATGCATGGATGTTTGGATTTTGGAGAAGCTCTCGGTCAGAGGTTTTGCAGTTCAGCGTGCAAATAATTTATTAGGGACTTCAGGATTACTTTTAGTGTTTAATAGGGTCAGAATGAAAGGTGTGTGTGTGTGTGTGTGTTGCTATCAGGAAGCAAGCGTTTGTTAGAACGATTCAAATCACACGCAACACAGGACAAACTTCAGCAATGGACACAGAAACACAAACAGAAGATCGAGAACAGAACCATTGCTCGTGAGCTTTCTCCGGGCGGTTAGTGAAGCGTCTGTGCGCAGTGTGTGAGCTGCACGTCCATTCAGTGAAACATTCATAGATGAGATGCTGACTGTTAGTGCTGGGTGATATAGTAGTTAAAGCAGTAAAAGCCTGATATTCGGAGGTCATTTCAAACAAACAACCACTTTTAGAAAAGATTCAAGATGTATTTTTGTCGTCCACTTGCATACCACTCAAAAATTTGGGGATGGTAAGATTTTTGTTTGTTTCACCTCATCCTCATCCGTCCCACGGGTCATTTTGACCCCTTTTTTTTTTTTTTTAAAGGAACACTCCACTTTTTTTGAAAATAGGCTCATTTTCCAAATCCCCTAGAGTTAAATAGTTGAGTTTTACCGTTTTTGAATCCATTCAGCCGATCTTTGTATCTGGCGGTAGCACTTTTAGCATAGCTTAGCATACATCATTGATTCTAATCAGTCCATTAGCATCTAATTAAAAAAATGGTACAGCCATGCAGCCATGGTACGGCCGCGAAGATCCGCGACTACTACGCAGGAATGAGAAAGTAGTTCCTAGCCATATGGTCCACATGGTCTTAGCACGATGTAACTGTAGAAGAGTCAAGTTTTAAAAAGTAAGATTAGATTATTAGAGATAATCTAATCTATAACCTGATTAGAATCAACGATGTATGCTAAGCTATGCTAAAAGTGCTACCGCCAGATACAAAGATCGGCTGAATGGATTCAAAAACGGTAAAACTCAACTATTTAACTCTAGGGGACTTGGAAAATGAGCCTATATTCAAAAAAAGTGGAGTGTTGCTTTAATTGAGTGTTCATCTGAGTGGACCCTAGGACTTTAGTCGCACTTGAACCACGAATACACACAAAAAATTGACTGGATTTGAGGAGTTTTGTGGTTGAAATGTAAAAAAGTAACAAATCCTTCCCTCGCGGGTCAATTTGACCCCCTTAGGGATGTGAGGAATGCTTCAGTACACATAGGAAAACCTAAAAATGCTCCAAATTCAGACTAAAAATGCTAAAACTTTACTGAAAATATATAGAGCTATAAGGCCATCTATTGGCAAGAGTTATGAAATATCATGTCATATTATTCTTCCACAAGAGGTCGGCAAAAACACCCAATGTGAGCTGAATTAAAAGTTATTTTGAATTTAAGTTGAAAGATGTGCTGAAATGTATTATTATTTATTTATTAATAAAATCTAGTCATTTAAGGGTAAACGAAATATCCCAAAAATGCATAAAAAACTAAAAAATAATAAGTATAATTTTAGGGCTTCGGGTCATTTTGACCCGTGAGGGAAGGATGAGGGTTAAAAAATATGACAGTAAAGAAATCTTAGCATTTATTTGAAAATTTTATATTTTCTAACATTATGTTCTTTTGAATGTTCTACTCATCAAAAAATAATCACAAAAATATGAACATTGATCATACTTGAAATGAGCAGCGAATCAGCACTTTAGACAAGCTTTGACATCACAGGAATAAATTACATTTTATATATGATAATATTTCCCAATATTACGGTTTTTATTGTATATCTGATCATATAAACGCAGAAGAGACTTCCTTCAAAATCTTTCCTACCCCAAACTCTTGAATTCTAGTGTGTTTATGATAAAACATTTTAAATGTATGAAAAATCACCATTTGAGCTGATTCACAGAAAATTAACACGATCCTGGAACTAGTCTGACACAATCTTTGACCAATAAGAGAGCACGTTAAACATGTTACATCAGCAGTAAACTTGTGAATATTTGATACATCACCCAGCCCTAAATCTGTACCGTTAGAACGATAATAAGAGCTAGAAGCAGGACGGCAGACTGTGGACAGCTAAATATGATTTGATGGCACTTTGATAACCATAATGAGTTTCAGTGATGGTGAGACTGCTTGTGGTTTAAACGCTGGTGGTGACCGGTTAACTCACCCACACCACTGCACTTATCCCACCGGCTACATCTCACATTCCGCGGCTGAGAGCAAACGGATGTTCAGTTTAGTCTTTTCTGAGCATTATGGTTCACGTACAGTGTGTTATGCTGTCATTTCAGCTCCATTAGACAGCTACGTCTACAATAATCTGGATACGTTTGAAAAAGCTCTACGTTTTGGCCTTTTGTCCACACTGAGACGGCGTTCGTCCTCCATATAGAGCTATAAGGCCATCTAGAGTTATGAAATATCTTATATTATTACTTGTCCACAAGAGGTGACTGTTAAAAATGTTTTTCATTGAATCATTCATTCAAAAGATTTGTTAAAAACACTGATTCATCCAGTAATGAAACGAGTCATTGAATCATTCACTCAACCCGATTTTTAAATGTTAAAGTTTTTAAATTAGACTGCAGCTATTAACATTTTGTCCAAACGTCTTGTAAATTACATGTCTGTTCAGAATCGTGATTTGAAACCAGAATCGTGCAGCTCTAGAGGTGAGATGTTGATAATAAAATGGCAGAAGAATAGCATAATTTGTTACGCATTAAAATAATTTTTCATGCATGCGGTAGGAATTTGATCATTAGTTTCAGTGTGGATTTCAAAAGCCGTTCTCAGATGTATCTGGATTCCTGTAGACGTAGCTGGAATGGGTCGGACAAACACCTAGGCTGACCAAGTAAAACAAGCATTTCCACTAGGTGGCGCTAGTGCTGCAGAAATTACACACAGCAGCTTTAACAATCTGAGTGTTTTGGTATTGATTTCCTGCACAAATGCATCATTTCATCAGAAATTTGTATAGCCAGAGTTATAGCGTTCACCCTGCGACAGTCTCACCTGGGCACACCGGGCGGTGCGCGGTTAGGCCGGGACGGGACCTGAGGCGGGGGCCCACCGAAGGGGTCCGGAGAGGCTCCCGGGCGAGAGGGAACGGGTGGTCCACCGGCAGCGGGGGGCACCGGGGCAGAACCACGAGAACCTGGGCGTGCCGGAGGCCCTGGAGGAGGGGCCCGTCTCTGAGGGGTCGGGCTGGTGGCCGGAGACCTTTCGGAGAAATATTTCAGGTCAAAGTGAAGAAATCAAAATGGATGATGAAGGATAAAAGACGTCTGCATGTTTTGTTTCCTAAAATATGTATGCAATTAGGGCTGGGCGATATATCGAATATTAGCGATAATATCGCAATCATTTTGACGACGATGTAAATTTTGGAAATATCGTGAATATCGAATATTTCAAATTCAACATGCATACTTTCCCAAATAACATAACCAGATAACGCAGAGCTCTGCTTCCACCGTTCACTAAACACTGGAAGCTGAAGAGTTAAATATACGCGCAGCGCACGATAAAAGCAACAGAAACATGCGTGCATGAGAGGAATAACAGCGCGGCGCGGGACTCTGACCTGAAGCGCACACGCCTTTCACACAACATGCGATCGGGATTCAGTTCCTTCATGGATTATTGGGATTCAATGGTCAAACAGATGTAAAGATGCACATCCTGTCGAGTGTTAAACACAGTAGTGTGTGTCTTTAGTGAACACACACAGAGTTGAGTGAGGAATCGTGTGTGTCAGTGTATTGGGTCCGTGCAGCTCTTAAAGGGCCGGAGCTCATATTCTGTGTGATTTAATGTTCATCAAACAACAATGACAAATAGAAAACCACCATTATATATACTTTAATTTATAGAGTGAAGACTGAGCAGTTTTTTTTATTTGATTTCTGATTTATTTCGTGACTTGCTGCTGTTAAATAGACCAACTGTAGCTGGAAATAAAGCACTGTTTTTGTCAAATTGTTTGTAATTTTGCTTATGTTTAAAAAAAAAAAGATCAAATAAAAAATCTATATTGTAATTATAAAAGAACATTTAAAAAAATATTAAATTACTCGTATCATGATTTAAGATTTTGGTCATCCGAATCTGTTCAGTAAACGTAAACATTTTGTATTTAATTTGGTTCTATCTCAATAGTTTTTGTTGTTTTTAATGGGGGCAAAAGAAAATATTTTGTTTATTTAAAAGCAATGCAAACATATCGAGATGTATATCGAATATCGTAAACATTTGGACAACATCGAGATATAGTTTTTTTGGGATATCGCCCAGCCCTATATGCAATATCCCAAAATGCACTTACAATAGGTGGATGGAAACATAGCTAAGACTTTTCATCATCAGTTTATCCGTGTTTATCCATGCATACCTTCCTCCGGAGCCGGAGCGCTGCACCTGCAGCCAGGAGTCATCCACGGGCGGAGGCAGGGCCGTGGTGACGGTGGTGGTGCTGATGTCACCGATGATGTGGAGCGCTTCTTTGAGAGCGTGGTACATGCGTAGCATCTCATCGCGGCGCTGCGCCTGTTCGGCCGACTCCTCCATCAGAGTGTTCTGATCTCCACACGAGTACAGCTGAGCCAGCAGCTCCGCGTTGATGAACTCCTTCGTCTGAGGGAGAGCGAGTGTTAACGCACAGCGTGGATCGTAGCGTGTTTCAGGAGTCCGCGGGGAATGCTTTTAACCCCGTAACGCCTGACATATGAAATAAATGCTTTGAAATGTAAACCGTAAGACTATGAATGAAATCAATGTAGTTTTTGTTGAGTATCATACTTGATCCATCAGGCTTTTGTGGCTCATAGTGAGAAAATGGAGGGAGATGGCGAACGGGAACATGCTAATATTAGCTAACACATCATTAGCTGTTTGATAACGTAGTCGAGCCAAAGGCTAATATTATAGTAATGACCGTCATGTGTGCGATGTTGTAAAGAGCGATACCATTGTGCAGCGTTTACTACGGTAACTTGAGTAAAGTTGAGCGATCTGTGAGTGAGTGGAGGCGGGGCTCATTTGCATATTCATGAATACTCGTGCAGGGCTCGACAATAAGGAGTGCCCGATGGCCCGATGAAAGACACTCGGGCCAGATGACGGAACTGTCTCCTGCCCGCTTGGGCCAGCGCTGCAACTTCACTGAAAGCGTGCGTTCTGCTAGGTTTTTCCTCATGATAGTGTGTTAGTGTTATGGGGCGTTCACACCGGACGCGATTGACGCGAATTATTCGCGCGAAAGTGGACACTTGAACATTTTGAGTTTACTCGATTCATTCGCGCGAGAAATTCGCTTCATTCGCGTGTGCCATTCACTACACAACAGACACGACTGCGCCATGGCAGGGGCTTCTACCAGCCACTTGACTCGGTCACTTGAGGTCTTTTTTTGTAAAAAATACTGCTGTTAATGTGTGACAAAACGTAGTTTGAATACTTTTTCAGGCGATAATATAGTTGTTTAAAGCTCAAATATGTGGTTTATCTATAAAAAGAGTGCCTATTTGAACTTTTTATCTTCCGTTTTCGGAGTTGTGAGCTCCAGTGGATCAGCGACGGCCGCGCTCGTTAACCCCGGCGAGAGCAGCCTTTCCTCGGCCAGTCCTTCCCACATTAGCCGCTAGCTCTGATGTCTCTGTGGTGTCTCCAGCTATAATTCGTCTTGTGTGTGTGTGTGTGTGTGTGTGTGTAACGGGCGATCTTTGGTCTCATGGATATATAATTTGTTCCCTGGCAAATCGTTTAGGCTGAGGGCAAAGTTAAGTTTCCTAACTTTTTTATTTTTAGGCTTTTTAACTTTAATTTACTGTTGTAGCGTACTAGCACTGACTTTGAATGTTTGACTGAATTGTTTGCTTTTTTATAGCTTATTATACATTTTTAGATTATACTTTTGTATTATTGATTATACATAAACTGGCATTTAACAAAAAGAGACTGCTTGTGGTTCATGTCATTTAATATTATCACAGTAATAGTCATATGCACACTTGTCTGAACCAGATATTAATATATGATTAATACTATTTTCTCTTCATTGTTGTCACTACTAGAGCAAGCTCCTGATTGGTTAACGCGAATATCCGCCAAAGTTCAGATTTTTCAACTGAGCGATTCGCGCGCTCAAAACGCTTCGATTCGCGCGAATCGCTCTATTCGCGCCGCCTCATTCGCGCGAATCGCGCCGCAGAATGCCAATTCGCGTCTCTACATAGACTTAACATGTAAATCACTTGCGCGAATCGCGTCAGAATCGCGTCCGGTGTGAACGCACCATTAGTGTGTGATCGGTATGAATTTCGCGGGATTGCACGTAATTCTACTAATCCCCGCAGATTTCGCTCACATCTGAAGCGCGCACACACACACATACCGTAATAAAGCCGCCTCTGAAATACATATGCAAACATTCGTTTTCCAGCTTATTATTGGTCAAATACACTAAATAAATGTAATAAGAGTATTAACGTAAACAGTTCAGGAAGAATGAGTAACACAGGAACAGTGTTTAGGATCCATGCGTGCGTTAGGTCATTTTTATACAGTCTATGGTTAGGTCTTAAAGGGACAGCAGTTATTTGTGGGACGTGCTCGCGCTGCCGGACTTTGACCTGAAGCGCGCACAGCACACGCCTTTCACTGAGACAGCATGCGATCGCGATTCAGATCACAGATTATTGGGTTTGAATGATCAAATGCACGACGAGTCCTGACGAGTATTCAGGTAAACACAGTCGGGTATGTCTTTACGGATGAACGAATACAGAGTTGAGTAGGAAATCAGAGGTGTTCCAATTAATTTGGTCCGTGCATCTCTTAAAGGGCCGGACCTCATATTCTGTGTGATTTAATGTTTATCAAACAACAAAATACAAATAGAAAATCTCCACATGATTGACTGAATAACTTTAATATTATGTATTAGGAATCTGTGTACAATTAATTTATAGAGTGAAGACTAAGCTGTTTTGTCTTTCTCGATTGCTGCTGTTAAATAGACTGTTGCTGAAAAATAAAGCACTGTTTGTCATTATTTGTGATTTGCATTTTGGCTTATTTAAAAAAAAAAAAAGATATAATTAAAAATAACTATCTATATTGTAATTATAAAATTACATTAAAAAAGGATTAAATGACTTGTATTATGAAATGAGATGTTGGTGATCCCAACCTGTTGAGAATAGTGAAGGTTAGTGAATGTCAACATGACTGATAATGTGATGTTTGATCTCTGTAAGGATGTTAAAGCTGGCATGTCATTATTATTGCAATAAGACGAGGGAATGGTCAAAGAGCAGGGAAGGGACATGCTGGCCAAGGGAGGTTTGTTTTGTTACATATATAAAACAATGAATAGTAAGTTCTGACATATTATTCAGTTACTGTTTGTTTGTTTTTTTGCCGTGGTATCGATTCAGTATCGGTATCGAGGTATTTTAGTCTGGTATCGTATCGAAGTCATCATTTTGGTATCGTGACAACACTAGTTTAGACCTACATGAAAAAACAGAAAATAGTGTTTGTTCTGTTGTGTTGGGCTTTTTGGAGTTGGAGTCAACCCTTAAGGTTACATGGATCAAAAACAATAACTAGGCCTATTTTATTTTATTTATTACTTTTTTGTGGTGAGGCCAGTGAAAATTTTGGCAGGGCAAGTTAAAATTTGAACCACTGGCCCGAGCGGGATACAATTATTGATTCATTTATGCATACTGAGTCAAATATGATACTTTGGTGACTTGAATTATGACATGAAGTGTCAGTTAACATAAAGAGTCATAATTAGTAATAGATACAAAAAGTTGACATAAGACAAAAATGGATAAAAAGGCAATGACATGAAGTCGATAATGAGATCTCAAAATGTGACTTGTTATAAAAAACAAGTAAAAAGACTAATAAAATAAGATTAATAGAATTACCCCGAAAAAATGTGATAAAGCTTACATCAGTCGAGAGCAGAGAGTGGGTTTCTTTAAGGGTGCTTTCACATCTCTAGTTCGGTTAATTTGGTCCGAACCAAGAGCAAACAATTATACATTAGGGTTGGGCGATGTCCCCTAAATTGGCAGTTGACGATGTTTACAGTAAAACATCGCGATGGACGATGATATCGTCGTTTTTTTGTTTTTTAAATAAAAATTATATAATTTACTGTATCTGTATTTTACTATCTCTTTACATGAAAACTATTTTCTATTTCGTTATTTTGCTAACCCAAATAAGGACTCACCCGCACTAGGTTGCACGTGAGGGGAAACAAAGTAAAGAGTTGTGCACTTTTTATTTTAATATACCTCCTTAGTCCTTACATAAATACTATTTTCTATTTAGAACTATAATTTCGTTATTATCCCCGTGTTTTGTATGTGAATGCTGTTTTACGTGAATATATTACCACAGGACAGAAGCACAAAGAATTGTTTTCAAAGGAAATAAATTCGCAGTTACATCGCAGCCATGAAAACATATGGATTCATGCCGAATGAGAGGAAAACATATGGATTCATGCCGAATGAGAGAGGGAGGCTGAGCCCAATTTAAGATTTGCCAGCTTTTCAAATATGTTTGTACCCTTCCGCAAACTTTAACAATAGGCATAACCAGAAGGCTAAGAGTTAGTCCATTTTATCCCACTGGACATCGCGTTTCTTTTCATAAATCTTCACTCACACTCATTTTCGCAGGAATTGTAAACGTTTTCTTCCTTTCGTTGGCTTATAATTAAGTCTATTATAGCCTACCCATTCACATGCTTTACTGTGGTGAAAAAAACAATGTAGGACGAATACCTTTTTACTTCCAATTTTATTTAACACAGTTTGTTCTTATTAGACTTGGCGTGTCAAGTTTATTTGAATAGCGCAATTCACGCACACACACACACCGCCGATTTTCTCTGCCAGTGCATAATCAAACAGCCTAAATGTCTTGACCCTGTGGAAGATAAAATTCGCTCTTCAGACGTTTTACAACACGTGTTGCTTTGCAATATCAGGAGACGAAGATATTCGAGAAGCTGCCTCCAGATCGTGTCCCACATCCATCCTAAAGCTGACGCATCTTTGTGGGGAAATAAAACTTTTTTTTTTTTTTACTAATATTTAATTGTCTTAATCTTTATGTTACCATTATTAACTGATAATCGTTTAAATATTTTACAGGCTGTAGTGTTTCACTGACGGAGTGCTAAAATAAACACGCTTATGAAATGGATTATTTAAAAATGTAGGCTATATATCTGGCGTAGACTACATTATTTAAAATAGCATATATGCTTTAGTTATACTCTCAATTTAATTTACAGAGCAATCCCTGCAAAGTTTTTAGTTTAACTATAGAAGAGGATTAGTGTGTGTCGCACTCGCAACGGGGGGCGTGGCATCACGATGGTGGCGCTCCATCGCATGTTGGTCAGATGATATCGTCCATCGGCACAACCCTATTATACATTGTAGCTTTTTGCATCTTTTTTGGTTCCTTTTCACACCACACTGATCGCTTTGGTCCGAACCAGTTGAAACGAAGTTGCAGTCACATGACAACATCCACATCACTCATTGGCCATGGCGTATTTCCTAAACTGCTTTTCGATTGGTCAGAATTTACACGCGGGGAAATTCCAA
This sequence comes from Gobiocypris rarus, assembly GCA_023029165.1. Taxonomy (NCBI): domain Eukaryota; kingdom Metazoa; phylum Chordata; class Actinopteri; order Cypriniformes; family Gobionidae; genus Gobiocypris; species Gobiocypris rarus. Next base: position 53,377,121 of record CM040916.1, read on the forward strand.
CAGAAGAGGAAAAGCCAGGTGCACGCTTTAAACACCACAACTGACGTAACATCTGGAATACTCAGGAGTCTCAGAGTCCGAGATTATTATTGTTGACGTCACTACAAGGAAATAACCCGGTTTATTAATAAAGTAATGTAAACGCGGTGCGATGTCTGTTTGCATGTAAACAGGGAAAACTGGTTATTTCAATAAGCTGATATTTGTGAGTTATGAGTTTACTGGTGTGCATGTAAACGGTCTCTAATTACATAACCTATGGTGTTGGCTCTAGTGTTTCCCTCTGCTTTCCCGTGATTTGGTCTATATCGCGAATATAAGACGACCCCACTTTTTCAGCCTATTTTTAGGACACAAACCTCGTCTCGGGTATATACGGTATTTCATGAATCAACATCATGAGCATGAGCTTACGTTGTTAATCATCAGATGCATGATGGTCTTGGGCATCAGGTCCCGTACGGTCTTGTTGACGATGCTCATGTAGGAGTCCACCAGGTTTCGGATGGTCTCCACCTGCCGCTCCAACTGCGGGTCTATGGAGTGCATGAAACCGTCCGACCCGTTCTCCTCACCAGCGTCGCTCTACACACAGAAAAAGCTCTGGAACAAATGGAAAACACCAATGCAGAACATACAGAACAGGCTGAAAGCTTGTACCTTTTCCTTCTCCTGGTGCGACGCAACCGGAAGCAGCGTGAGGGAAAGAGAAAAGCATTTTGAGGTGCATCATTCATGATTACATCTGTATAGAGGAAGTAAGGAGGAACACACACCACCACACGCTCCGGGTAAACACCGGCACGCAGGAAGGACGCCTTCCACCCGTCCACATCCTCCTGACTCTCACAGGCCAACTCCAGCTGACGGTAGTCCTTGTACACGTTCCTGCGGATCACGTGATGTTAAATGTCAAGGCGAGGATCAAAACTTGTATCTACTACACACCTCCTGTCGTCTGATTGGTAGTTAAGACTTTTATAATTACTATAATTGTACAAACGTCCATCTTCCGTGAAATCTTGATTTTTATCAGGTAAACGTATGGATAACTTTGATACTGGACTGAAGGTTTGATTCCAGAAAAATCACGAGTATCAAAAATGATCATCAGGCTTTTGAGGAAGGGTTATTAGTTCATCTGTCAATCATCTTTGTGTTGCGTTGCATTATGTGTTTTAAAACGATCATAAAACTAAGCTTTTAAATTAGGGATGCACCGAATCCAGATTTTTGGGGTTCGCCGAATACCGAATCCACTGGCTAAGATTCGCCGAATCTGAAACCGAATACCGAATCCTTCTCCCATCCTCAGTCCATCATCACAGTAAACACATTAACGGTCAGTACCGCTGCAAGGGCTGTGCCAAGTGTGCGACCGCACGGGGCCTTACGCAAGGTAGTGACAGCTGACTTGATTTAAAAAGCTAGTTAAAGTTTATGTCCTTCAAAATACTATAATAGTTAAAAGACATAGCCTAGCTAAAAGTGCACCGCGATGCTGTATTATTCTGCTGGTTAGATTTGTATTATGCAGTAGGCTAACTTACTATATTTTTCTTTGCGCGAGACTGCGCATGTGACAGCGATTCACGCATATATGTCACTTAGTGCGGCACCGCACATCAGGATCGTGAGAGAGCTTTATTCAGGCCATTTAAATTCTGATTTTAGCTGCCTCTGAAACTATAGATATTAGACTACTTAAGACATTCAAGTAAAAAGGCTACACTAGAAATCCGTGCTCATTGAAAAACGGAACGAGTAAATCATGTCTGACCGACCACTCCATGTCTCCAGACATGCGCATCTTACATATAGCCAAGGCCTATCTTGCACATGCTGCTCACTTTTCATAATCAACATACATTTAAAAGTAATATTATAGGCCAATATTTAAACATAGCCTAACTAAATATGTGGCCGACGCTTCTGATAGACATTTGTTGACAGCGGATATAATTCACAATAGGCTACTCCATCATTTTTAGCCATACAGAAAAGTGCAAGACATAATTATAAACTATAAACTGTCTATTTTTATTTGTGTAGGCCTACAGTCACAATAACAAGTCAGTTAATTCAGGGAACAGATTATGTACGTGCTCCAAACTTTTAATTTCAAAAAATTATTTTAGTTATTAAACGCAAAGTTTTTAATTTCAAAATAATTTCTAAATTCGGTTCATATTTCTAACAAACGAAATTCAAGGCCAAAATAACGAAATGGTTAAAAAAAACCACAAGAACATTATCTCAGCACCAAGTGATGGTCATTCACCATCAGCAAGTGATCGCGCTTAGGCCATCACAACGGCCAGCGACGGCACTGCGCATTACATTGGTTAATGGAAACGCGTGCGCTTTCGCAGAAGCCTAGTTTTTATCGACATTCAGTAGGCTAGAATAACGCAAAAGCAAATATGTAATGAAAACGCGGCTACTGAGAGAGTAGTCCAAACTAACTCAAGTGAATACAGGTTTTTTGACAAACGCTTTTTACCAATTCATAATTTAGAACATATAGGCTATTTAAGCTTCAAAATAGGCGCACTGTGCAGTTCAGTTACAGTTTAACTTAACTCATTGCTGTTAAAATAGATAGGCTAT
>CM040916.1:53384730-53402230 GCA_023029165.1 Gobiocypris rarus
TAATGGTTGCAAACTTTATTTTTAACTTTATTCTGTCATTTTCACTGCCTAGTATGTGATGACAGAATAATATATATATATTTTTTGGTATATGAAATGTTACTTTTAAAATTAAAGTTTGGAACCATTAAAACCGAATCCAGAAACACTGATCTGAACATTTTCCAAATTATTACAGAATTCTGTAACCTATAAAATATTAAATGGTTTGACGTACAAAAATTAGTTTTCCTCATTTTGCTTGATTCGCTTGATTATGTCAAAGTAAATAATACAATAAAATAAAAATTCATAACATTTTAATGAACCTAAAATTAGATTTTTCCTTTTAAAAATACACTTTTTTTGTGACCCAGGCATTTTTCTGTCAAATTCACACACACAGCTCAACTCAATAAACCTGTAGAGTAACAAATAAAGAAATAATAATCATTTTTGAGAGAATATCTGCCCTGAGTCCAAACACACCCAGATAACAGATATTAACAAATTATGAGCACAAATCTGTGTGTCACCAGCGCAGCGCTATTCTTAACGTGTGTGTGTGTGTGTGTGTGTGTTTAAAGAAAAACCCCACAGAGAGTCATATATACAGAGCGACAGACCACAGCGCTGCGACTAAACACAACCCCACACACACACACGCATGGAAGTCATCAGAGGGTGAGAAGTCAGACATCAGTGTATATCAGTCGTGACCTCTGACCTCCCCAGCTCCCAAAACACACACGCACACACTGAATGATTCTCCATATGGTCTCGTAAAGTCTGGGTTTTGAATCTCTGGAAACGCTGTTCACTCAGAACAGAAACGATGCACTTTCACAAACTGAACTAAACTTCTAGAGTTAGGAGCGTGGATCATGAACTCATCACTCAGATGTTGCTCGCTCACTGTATTGTATGATCGATCTCATTAGAGATGTTTGTTTCCTATGGCCGACCGCACAAACCGAACTGGGAATATTTTCCATTGTTTTGTTTTTGGTGTGACTAATACCAGCACAATTATAAGAGCGGAGGAAATTTCATAAACACACTTCTCACGGCTGACTGCATGATACAAACACACAATCCTCACAAACACACTTCTGAGACGTGTGCATGTTAACACACATCCGTGTTCATGACTCCACTGTCAGAACGGACACTCTGCGTCTCTACTACTCCAGACATTACTACTCCAGACATTACTACTCCAGACATTACTACTCCAGACATTACTACTCCAGACATTACTACTCCAGACATAACTACTCCAGTCCTTACTCCAGTCCTTACTACTCCAGTCCTTACTACTCCAGACATTACTACTCCAGACATTACTACTCCAGACATTACTACTCCAGACATTACTACTCCAGACATTACTACTCCAGACATAACTACTCCAGACATAACTACTCCAGACATTACTACTCCAGACATTACTACTCCAGACATTACTACTCCAGACATTACTACTCCAGACATAACAACTACTCCAGACATTACTACTCCAGACATTACTACTCCAGACATTACTACTCCAGACATTACTACTCCAGACATTACTACTCCAGACATTACTACTCCAGTCCTTACTACTCCAGTCCTTACTACTCCAGTCCTTACTACTCCAGTCCTTACTACTCCAGTCCTTACTACTCCAGACATTACTACTCCAGACATTACTACTCCAGACATTACTACTCCAGACATTACTACTCCAGACATAACTACTCCAGTCCTTACTCCAGTCCTTACTACTCCAGTCCTTACTACTCCAGACATTACTACTCCAGACATTACTACTCCAGACATTACTACTCCAGTCCTTACTACTCCAGACATTACTACTCCAGACATTACTACTCCAGACATTACTACTCCAGACATTACTACTCCAGACATAACTACTCCAGTCCTTACTACTCCAGTCCTTACTACTCCAGTCATTACTACTCCAGACATTACTACTCCAGACATTACTACTCCAGACATTACTACTCCAGACATTACTACTCCAGACATTACTACTCCAGACATTACTACTCCAGACATTACTACTCCAGACATTACTACTCCAGACATTACTACTCCAGTCCTTACTACTCCAGTCATTACTACTCCAGACATTACTACTCCAGTCCTTACTACTCCAGACATTACTACTCCAGACATTACTACTCCAGACATTACTACTCCAGTCCTTACTACTCCAGTCATTACTACTCCAGACATTACTACTCCAGTCCTTACTACTCCAGACATTACTACTCCAGACATTACTACTCCAGTCCTTACTACTCCAGTCCTTACTACTCCAGTCCTTACTACTCCAGACATTACTACTCCAGTCATTACTACTCCAGACATTACTACTCCAGTCCTTACTACTCCAGACATTACTACTCCAGTCCTTACTACTCCAGACATTACTACTCCAGTCCTTACTACTCCAGTCCTTACTACTCCAGACATTACTACTCCAGACATTACTACTCCTGACATTACTACTCCAGCCCTTACTACTCCAGCCCTTACTACTCCAGTCCTTACTAGCCCAGTCCTTACTACTCCAGACATTACTACTCCAGTCATTACTACTCCAGACATTACTACTCCAGACATTACTACTCCAGTCCTTACTACTCCAGTCCTTACTACTCCAGTCCTTACTACTCCAGTCCTTACTACTCCAGACATTACTGCTCCAGACATTACTACTCCAGTCCTTACTGCTCCAGACATTACTGCTCCAGACATTACTACTCCAGTCCTTACTACTCCAGTCATTACTACTCCAGTCCTTACTACTCCAGTCCTTACTACTCCAGACATTACTACTCCAGTCCTTACTACTCCAGACATTACTACTCCAGTCCTTACTACTCCAGACATTACTACTCCAGTCCTTACTACTCCAGACATTACTACTCCAGTCCTTACTACTCCAGACATTACTACTCCAGTCCTTACTACTCCAGACATTACTACTCCAGTCCTTACTACTCCAGTCCTTACTACTCCAGACATTACTACTCCAGACATTACTACTCCAGTCCTTACTACTCCAGTCCTTACTACTCCAGACATTACTACTCCAGACATAACTACTCCAGTCCTTACTACTCCAGTCCTTACTACTCCAGTCCTTACTACTCCAGTCCTTACTACTCCAGACATTACTACTCCAGTCCTTACTACTCCAGTCCTTACTACTCCAGTCCTTACTACTCCAGTCCTTACTACTCCAGACATTACTACTCCAGACATTACTACTCCAGTCCTTACTACTCCAGTCCTTACTACTCCAGACATTACTACTCCAGTCCTTACTACTCCAGACATTACTACTCCAGTCCTTACTACTCCAGTCCTTACTACTCCAGACATTACTACTCCAGTCATTACTACTCCAGTCCTTACTACTCCAGTCCTTACTACTCCAGACATTACTACTCCAGACATTACTACTCCAGACATTACTACTCCAGTCCTTACTACTCCAGACATTACTACTCCAGTCCTTACTACTCCAGACATTACTGCTCCAGACATTACTACTTCAGTCCTTACTACTCCAGTCCTTACTACTCCAGACATTACTACTCCAGACATTACTACTCCAGTCCTTACTACTCCAGACATTACTACTCCAGACATTACTACTCCAGTCCAGTGTTAATTTCGTAACGAAGACGATGACGAAAAATATTCGTCAACGCCCACTTTTTCTGTGACTAAAACGAGACGTTGACAAGCTAAACTAATATCTGATGATAAAACTATGATTAAACGTATGCCGCTTTCTTTGTTAACAAGACGAGACGGACTATAATGTTATTTGAGGAATGTCGGACATTAAAAACACATGATCTCTTCAAATGCTGTCTTTCAAAAATGTGCGTCCGTCAAGGAATGTGTCTGCATTATCTGATCTCTCTGAATCTGATCTCTCTGAATCTGATCTCTCTGAATCTGACAGCTGCAGCCGACGTCACAAGTACGGGTGGTCTAGGCAATCAAATCTCGAACTAGCGAGCTCTATGCAACGCAGCGTTCTCGTGTAGACTAATTTGAAAATGGTCACGCAAAGAACGATCTTCGATAGGAATAAATGTCAAAAAAGTAAAAACTTAAAAGACAGAGCAGAGATCGAGTTAGTCAGTAAAATCCCCAGCCAACAGGTAATTTTACTAAAGCTGTTGATGGAGTGGAAGTTGTGGAACAGCAAGTTGATGGGCACATTGAAGCAGGTAAAAACACAGCGCCATCGTCCCCACCGATTTTAGGTTAGTTTGATTATAAACCTGATGGATGTATATTGCTTTTTATGTTTGAACAAACTATAGCCTATATAAAGCTTAAGGCGCGGTTGAAATATTTCAATCGTGTTGCGCCATCATCATGTAAGCTTATCATTTTACGCTTTTTAATCATTGTGTTTAAAACATTCAGACACATTAAGCAGCGAGGGAGAATTAATTCAGGTTAATGCGCATGTTAAATTAGACCTGATACGCTACGCGCACCTCATACAGCGCATGAGTTCATTTCCGTGCCTTGTGCTTGAACGCTCAAATACGTGTCAACATCTCTGTCTTTGCAGTGTCCTCGTACACTTAATCATTTGTGTCTTTAAATAAACGTTAACAGTCTACAATAAAACATGTGTAGTAGTAGTAGTGGGATCCTGGTAGACTATTAATGAGGTCTTAAAGGTATAGTTCACCCCAAAATGAAAAGTCTATTATCATTTACTCACCCTTAAGTGATAAAGGGATATGTAGCATTGCATAAGTGCTACTAACTAAGAGTGCAATGTCAATACAACCTGATTTAAATTTTGCATAAGCTTAATTGAATTGGTCTAAAATAGAGAAAAATTATAATGACCATTTTTGTCTAAAGACTAGATATAAAAAAGCTACCAAAAATAATGTTGGTAATGGCAGTTTGACTAAAAATAATGACTAAAACTGAAAAAAAAATGCAGTTACTTTTCATTGACTAAAACTAGACTAAAACTATGAAAGACAAAATGACTAAAATGTGACTAAGACTAATAAGCATTTTTGTCTGAAGACGAAGACTAAGACTAAATCGGAAATGGCTGTCAAAATTAACACTGCTCCAGTCCTTACTACTCCAGACATTACTACTCCAGTCCTTACTACTCCAGACATTACTACTCCAGACATTACTACTCCAGACATTACTACTCCAGACATTACTACTCCAGACATTACTACTTCAGTCATTACTACTCCAGTCCTTACTACTCCAGACATTACTACTCCAGACATTACTACTCCAGTCCTTACTACTCCAGTCCTTACTACTCCAGACATTACTACTCCAGACATTACTACTCCAGTCCTTACTACTCCAGACATTACTACTCCAGTCATTACTACTCCAGTCCTTACTACTCCAGACATTACTACTCCAGACATTACTACTCCAGACATTACTACTCCAGTCCTTACTACTCCAGTCATTACTACTCAGACATTACTACCTCAGACATTACTACTCCAGACATTACTACCTCAGACATTACTACTCCAGTCCTTACTACTCCAGTCCTTACTACTCCAGACATTACTACTCCAGACATTACTACTCCAGACATTACTACTCCAGACATTACTACTCCAGTCCTTACTACTCCAGACATTACTACTCCAGACATTACTACTCCAGTCATTACTACTCCAGACATTACTACTCCAGACATTACTACTCCAGACATTACTACTCCAGTCATTACTACTCCAGTCCTTACTACTCCAGACATTACTACTCCAGACATTACTACTCCAGTCATTACTACTCCAGACATTACTACTCCAGTCCTTACTACTCCAGTCCTTACTACTCCAGTCCTTACTACTCCAGTCATTACTACTCCAGACATTACTACTCCAGTCCTTACTACTCCAGTCCTTACTACTCCAGACATTACTACTCCAGTCATTACTACTCCAGACATTACTACTCCAGTCCTTACTACTCCAGTCCTTACTACTCCAGTCCTTACTACTCCAGTCCTTACTACTCCAGACATTACTACTCCAGTCATTACTACTCCAGACATTACTACTCCAGTCCTTACTACTCCAGTCCTTACTACTCCAGACATTACTACTCCAGACATTACTACTCCAGACATTACTACTCCAGTCATTACTACTCCAGTCCTTACTACTCCAGACATTACTACTCCAGACATTACTACTCCAGTCCTTACTACTCCAGTCCTTACTACTCCAGTCCTTACTACTCCAGTCCTTACTACTCCAGACATTACTACTCCAGACATTACTACTCCAGACATAACTACTCCAGTCCTTACTACTCCAGTCCTTACTACTCCAGTCCTTACTACTCCAGTCCTTACTACTCCAGTCCTTACTACTCAGACATTACTACTCCAGTCCTTACTACTCCAGACATTACTACTCCAGACATTACTACTCCAGTCATTACTACTCCAGACATCACTACTCCAGTCCTTACTACTCCAGTCCTTACTACTCCAGTCCTTACTACTCCAGTCCTTACTCCAGACATTACTACTCCAGTCCTTACTACTCCAGACATTACTACTCCAGACATTACTACTCCAGTCATTACTACTCCAGACATAACTACTCCAGTCCTTACTCCAGTCCTTACTACTCCAGTCCTTACTACTCCAGACATTACTACTCCAGACATTACTACTCCAGACATTACTACTCCAGACATTACTACTACAAAATAGAATCTTTTGTAACATAAATGTCTTTATTGTTACTTTTGATCAATTTAATGCGTCCTTGTTGAATACATTTATTAATTTCTTTAAGTGTTTTCCCCCAAAAAAATAAATAAATAAAATTCTTACCAACCCCAAACTTTTGAACGTTAGTACAATGTTGTAAAAGCATTATATTTCAGATAAATACTTTTTCTTTTGAACTTTCCATTCATCAAAGAAACTGTTTTTTAACATTGATAATCATAAATGTTTCATCATATGAGAGTGAAGGATCATGTGACACTGAAGACTGGAGTAATGATGATAAATTCAGCTTTGATAAATCACACTTTACTGTACATTCACATAGAGAACAGCTGACTTACATTTTAATAATATTTCATAATATTATAATTGTTTTGTATTTTTAATCAAATAAATGCAGCCTTGGTGAGCAGAAGAGACTTCTTCTAAAAACATTGGAAATCTGACAGAGCAAAAGGTTTTGAACGGCAGTTTATGTAGAACTGAACCAAGCGCCCTGAAACAGAAGTGTGTGTGTGTGTGTGTGTGTGTGTCTCAGTGTGTGTGTGTCTCAGTGTGTGTGTGTCTCAGTGTGTGTGTGTCTCAGTGTGTGTGTGTGTGTGTGTGTGTGTTGGGTTTGCATCAAAGGCCGGAGAGACGCGGGGAGGCATCTGGGAGCAATAATGGTGCTCTAACCTCTCATTACCAGAACGACTGCGCCTTGAGCCCAGGCCAACGGCAATTTTCAAAAAGCATGTTTTTTCCCCTCTTTCTGTCTTTAATTCACAAAAGGAAAAAAGGAAGCGTCATTCTGCTCCGATCGCTCCCTCATGCAGCTCCTGACACCCTCGACGTTGGTTTTGGAGAAGCTGCTTTGAAATGTTACTCACAAAATCGTCTGAAACTCCTGAGACTTTAAATATGAATCCTGCATGTTTCGGTGTCTCTGTGAATGAATGCCGCAGACACTCAAAAATCGTCACGGCAACATGTAGTAATAATAATAATAATAAATAAAGTAATAATCACAATTGTTCTTACACGTTTTAATTTTACCATTAAATCTCTGTTGTGCAGCTCTTTAAGAAAAAGTTTAATGATTAAAAGGTCAATTAAATTAATGTTTTATGTCTTCATTTGATTGCCAGAAGAAAAAAAAATACACGACACACATTTTCTTTAAAAAAAAAAATTGTTTTATGAATATATAAAATTAATTAGACATGCTTTTTGATTGTTAAACTTTAATTAAACCAAAAGATTACAATAAAAATTACAATAAATCATTAATTAATAAAAAAATAAAATGGAATTTGAGGGGGGAAAAAACTTATCGACAAAACTTTTATATAAATGATGATATAAATGATTAATAAAAAATAAAACTTATTTCATAGGGCCCTTAAAATGTCATTTTTGTTAAACTTCTAATAATAAATTTGTTACATTTGTGTACATTTAATGATTTAAATTTATTAGACATGCTTTTTGATTGTTAAAATTGAATTAAACCATTAAAATGGAGTCTGAAAAACAACAGGAAAAAATGGAAGAACTTGTGTGAATAATAATAAAAAATAAAATGGGATTTGAGAAAAAAACATTTTATATAGGGCCCTAAAATGTAATTTTTGTTAAATTTTTAGCAAAATTGTTGTTAAATTGTATACATTTCAGGGTTTAAATTAATTTGACGTTTTTTTGATTAATACAATTTTATTTAAGTCAAACGAAAAAAATCCAAGGGAAAAAAATTATATCCATAAAAATTAAAATGGAATTTGGGGAAAAAATCTAACTGATTTCGTAGGGTCCTGGGATCTAAAATAGCCTTATCAAGAACAAAAAGACAGAAAGATGATATTTATTATTTAAATATTTTTTCATGACAAAAACACACGAGTAGGGTTCATTTACACAAGCCATCCAAACTAACATATTCTAAACTGTACGACTGTCTGTGCAATGAAATGCAAAGTAAATCCAGTAATGTAGCATTTGGAAAAGCTCCTAGGAAAACATCTGAAATACTGAAGAACAGATCCGTCTGTGATTCAACAAAGAGAAGTACGAAAGAAAAGAAAGGAAGAGTCATGGCACCGCAGGAACGCCAGCGAACCAGTTCTGGTTTGAATTGTGCGTCTGACGGCTCGTCTCAAACCCTCTGAACACATGCTAATGTCTGCAGCGGCGCAGGCATGCTAACGTCATTAACCCTCCGCGTCCTGCTGTAAAGCTCTTTAAAGTCTGCAGGCTAACAGCCTCACACGGAGGTGGAGAGGACGCCGGTCGCCCCCCCATTGCCAAGGTCAAACGCTGACCTCTTACATGCCCTTCTGCATTCGGTGCGCTCGCTTCTTATGCGTTAGGCACAATAGTTGGAGTTTATATACGTTTTGTGACGCCTGCCTTTACATGCACATGAACCGTAGGGTTTAATATGGAGTCGGCCCACCCTTTGCAGCTCTAACAGCTTCAGCTCTTCTGGGAAGGCTTTCCTCAAGGATTAGGAGTGTGTTTATGGGAATTCTTCTAGAAGCGCATTTGTGAGGTCAGGCACTGGACGAGAAGGCCTTGCTCGCAGTCTCCGCTCTAATTCATCCCAAAGGTGTTCTATCGGGATGAGATCAGGACTCTGTGCAGGCCAGTCCAGTTCCTCCACTCCAAACTCGCTCATCCATGTCTTTATGGAGCGACGCTTTGTGCACTGGAGCGCAGTCATGTTGGGACAGGAAGGGGCCGTCCCCAAACTGATCCCACAAAGTTGGGAGCATGAAATTGTCCAAAATGTCTTGGTGAAGCATTAAGAGTTCCTTTCACTGGAACTAAGGGGCCAACCCTGAAAAACAACCCCACCCCATAATCCCCCTCCACCAAACTTTACACTTGGCACAATGCAGTCAGGCGAGTCCTGTTCTCTGGCAACCGCCAAACCCAGACTCGCCCATGGGATGGTCAGACAGAGAAGCGTGATTGCTCACTCAGAGAACACGCCTCACTGCTCTAGAGTCCAGTGGTGGCGTGCTTTACCCCACTGCATCCCACGCTTTGCATTGCTCTTGGTGATGTAAGGCTTGGATGAGCTGCTCGGCCATGGAAACCCATTCCATGAAGCTCTCTCCGCACTGTTCCTGAGCTCATCTGAAGGCCACAGGAGTTTGGAGGTCTGGAGCGATTGACTCTGCAGAAAGTTGGTGACTTCTGCGCACTGTGACCCTCAGCATGCGCTGACCCCGCTCTGGGATTTCACTTCGTGGCTGAGTTGCTGTTGTTCCCAATCGCTTCCACTTTGTTATAATCCCACTAACAGTTGAGCGTGGAATATTTAGTAGTGAGGAAATGTCAGGAATGGCCTTATTGCACAGGTGGCAACCTATCCCGGTCCCACGCTTGAGTTCACTGAGCTCCTGAGAGCGAGCCATTCTCTCACAAATGTGTGTAGAAGCGTCTGCATGCCTAGTGCTTGATTTATACACCTGTGGCCATGAAGGGATTGAACACCTGAACTCAGGGAGTCCAATATAGTGTACATGCATAGAATATTGCATCAAACAGCTTGAAGTTTCACTGATATTTGTGCGTTGCCAAAGTGACTTGCATTGCATTCAAGTTAAACATTTCATCCGTTCTCGAAAGACTCCGTGTTTGGGTTCGCAGACAGAAATATAACTTGACTGCGTCGAGGCAAAATGAACTGAACATGCTGACCTCTATCCTCATAAAGGACAGAAATGTTCCCGACAGACGGAGGAGTTTAATGAGAGGACGAGGGTTTGTTCCACAGTAGCACAAACACAGGCTTACGCTTTACAACATTTCCATTCTCTCATGCCTGATATTAATATAATAATACAGTGTTTCCCACAGGATTTTGTGAGAGTATGGGGGTGGGCCTTGGTCTCTCGGGGGGGTTGTAACTGAGAGTTGCACTGGAAACGGTTCAGTACGGTTTCAAATTAAAACAAAGATCAGAAAGAAAGTGTGCTGTGTTTGCTGTCAGACTTAACCCTTCAGTGCATGTGCTTTATATAAACTCATAATACATTAATCAATTTGCATGCGCAAAAAAACCTGCAAAAAAGTTATTTTCCCAAGTAAAGATCCGTTAACATTTATTAAACATAATCACATTCAGGGACGTTTACATATTTTACCTGGAAAAAGTAATTTTACATGTTTTACAGGTTTTTTTATTTAATGTATTAATCTAACGATACACACTAATCTGTTAAATGTGCTACATTTGTTGATTTTTAATTTCAATTGTTTTTCCAGTTAAAATGTTAAAAAAATTAACAATTAAAGTGTTTTTTTATTAATTAGTTAATGCTGTTTATTTAATTGATTATTAATGTAATTAATCATATGCATATTCACTGTTAAATTTGACATCTAAATTTATTACTTTAATTTTTTTAACATTTTTTAAAGTGTTTTTTTGATTAAGTAGTTAATTCATAATTTAGTAATTAATTAATGCTGTTTATTTAATTTATTATTAATTCATTTAAACATTTTAGCTAGAAAATGTACCAAAAAAAAATTCAGTAATAAATTTAGATGTCAATTACACATGATTAATTACATTATTAATGTAATTTTTTGTAAATTTTCCAGTTAAAATGTTTAAAATAAATTAATCATTTAAATAAACAGCATTAATTTGATCACATGCACTTTTTAAATACTAAAGTGTGGCAGGGGCGTAGCTAAGGGTGGCCACCCCTGCTGTGCAAGCTGAAAAGCACTTGACAATAACTAGAGTTGACGTTTCAATTTAAAAATTAAATTTAATATTTGAAGTTGAACAAGCCGAGTGAGCGACGCCTTACACAAGAGGAAGATGATCAGGTTAGTAAAGTCAATGTTATTTACATAGGTTTTCCTACCTTTTCGGTGAAATTTGTTAAAGTTGAGGTACTGCGAATGTTTCCTTAGCAGAAACACGTTAGCTTACAATAGAGGGTTAGCATCGTCGTTACTCGGGACAGTGGGACTGCTGCATGAATGGGATTTGATTTGGGAAACGCAAGTAAAAGTTATCAGTTTAAACTAAAGGTTTTGGACTCGATATAGTGTTCCTTACAACTTAACAAAGATCCAGCGATCCATGGATATTGACATGCAGCCAGGAATCATGTTTTCCTGACATTTATATGAGCCTGATTTCGATACATAAATATTGTCATAAATGGAAAATAAAAGTTTTATTCAAATTCTGAATATATCATATTTTGTTATATCGCCTAGATAGTGTGCAAAGAGCATTCCCTTTATTATCACCTAAAAGCTGTCAGTCATTCAATGAACGTGATCTCAAGTTCTGTAATATTAATCAATCAATCTTGGAGTATAGACCAGGGACGTCACTAGGATTGGAAGACAGGGGGGGCTTAGCCCCCAGGGTATTTGTAACTTGTGTTTGCAAACTCTTTGCACTCACATCTAGAGCTACAATTATGTCAACAACCAGTCAAGAAACCAAGATGTTAACAAGTAAAACGTGACAGACATATCCTCTCCTTCCATTTCTACTCTGTTAAAGAAAAGTTACAGTAATGTTAGCTTTTAGACACATCAAAGCTGCATGGGGGAATTTACTGAGGCCAGACTTTGCTCCTGATGAGTTACTATAAGCAATGACTTAAATGCTATCTGTCTGCTCATGTAAATGTATGATAACGTAATATCTAATTCCTCTCTATATAAGATAAGTTGTCCATAGAATGCTATTTAATTACACTAACTACTGTAACTGCGCTGTGGATTGAATCAGAGTGTGATTTCGCACAAGTAGCCATCGCTTCTCGGGTCGACATTAACACACTGACAAAACTATATTCAGAATTAAAAATATTTTTATACCACTTTTTAATGTGTGATTGTGTAAAGGTGTTCACGAGATACCAACCTTTCGCGAACTTGCTTTCTACGTCGAACACTCGTTCTCATGGAGACGGCATGTGTGTGTGTGTGTGTCTGTGTGTGTGTGTGTGTGTGTATGTGTGGACTGGTAATCTCACGGTATGGGGACAAAATGTCCCCACAAAGATGGCAATATCCAAATTTTTGTCCTTGTGGGGACATTTTTTGGTCCCCATGAGGAAAACATCTTATAAATCACACTAAGTGATGTTAAATGAAAAGTAAAATGCAGCATGTCTCCTGTGATGGGTAGTGTGTGTGTGTGTGTGTGTATGTGTGTGTGTGTGTGTGTGTGTGTGTGTGTGATGGGTAGGTTTAGGGGCAGGGCAGTGTGTGTGTGTGTGTGTGTGTGTGTGTGAGCATGTGTAAGGGAGTGTGTGTGTGTGTGTGTGTGTGATGGGTAGGTTTAGGGGCAGTGTAGGGGGATAGAAAATACGGTTTGTACAGTATAAAATGCATTACGCCTATGGAATGTCCCCATAAAACATGGAAACACAACATGTGTGTGTGTGTGTGTGTGTGTGTGTGTGTGTGTGTGTGTGTGTGTGTGTGTGTGTGAGAGAGAGACTCGTGAGTGAGAGACGCAGGGAAAGGAAATGCAGCTGAACGTTATTTGCTCTATGAAATACATTGACAAAGACGAAAACTAAGGACATTTAATCTTCATTTAAACTTCCGACTTCTCGGCTATTTTTTGTACCTGGATATTGTTGCGTCTAAATATGAATGAGGATACAGTTATTGATAAATCGAATTATGTTGTTCTTATTATCATTTAGGGGGGCTTAGGAACATTTTGGGGTAGCTTCAGCCCCCCTAAAATAGGCCTGTCCCTGGACCTTATTCAGAGCAGCGCCATGACAGGTTTGAACATCTGGAAAATTTCCAGGTATGAAAGTGAGGCTATAAGGGTAAGACTTACCATTTCAATGTCATTCACTGTAAAAAGCTCCTAAATCACTTAATATTGTCCACAGCTTTTTTGTCTACTGAAACATCTTTGAAAGATATTTTGCAGTGTTTCATAAGCAGAACAATCCAAAAATACATTAAATAACAGTACAACCCACGGAAGAGATGTATGTCTATCCCCTCAGCCTCATCATACTCATTTCTTTCATAAAGAAGGCGCTGCTGTGAATAAGGTCTATTAGTGCATGTACAGGCCTCGTCGCTGGACCAAAACTGATTGGCCATCGCTTTAGAAATCAACAAACATGTGTGTGACTGTGATTGGCTTCATTACTCACCAAAGCCAATACCCATATGTGCATACTCTCTATTAATCAAATAAATGTTCGCTAAAGTTACAAAAAGATACCACAAATATTACATATACACTTACATTATGACTTTCTCACTGTTGTGGCTGTTTGTGATCTATATTTTCTGTAGAATTTGCTTTGGTACCGCATGTCAGTCAGGAGTATTTTTTGGGCACCCCAAAATAATCCCTGGATTTTACCAGGCCACCCCTGAAAACAAATATTCTGGCTACGCCCCTGAGTGTGACATGTTAATTAAATCTAAAACAATCAAAAAAAGTTACAATATGCAAACGTCCTTAAAACAAGACAAAAATATCCACGAGTGTGTTTTTTGCAGTGCAACATTCCCCCGCGGAGGCGTTCCCGAGTCCTCGCTCGGGTCCGAGAGGAGAAACCGTAGCTAAAGCAAACACAGCCCCCCCGACACTGACTCACTGACACCACAAGAGCGGGTGGAGATTACAGAGAGAGAACGAGTCTGAACGACATGATTCTTACGGGGTTTGGAAAAGTATGGAAAAAATAAATCAGAGTATGGAAAAATATTTGTTTCCAGACTATTGTCCCTATTTTGTTTTCTAAATATACCCCAAAATGAAAATGTCCTAATCATTTACTCACCCCAATGCCGTGAACTAATCCTTTAAATATCTCCATGTGTCCAAGATTTCCAAGATTAATTTAATGCTGTACCTAAGCATTGTCAATTGACTTTAGCTCTATTTTCTAATTTTCTGGTTAATTGTACATGAGCGTCCCTTCTGTTTCTGTAGGGGTTTACAGTTAGTTAAATGTACAAAATTACAAATATGAATAACATTGCACTGATTTAGCATTTCAGTTTTAATAAAATGCTGTGCTTTGAACTGGACTGGGTTTGGTGTTAAATTGACTTGTACAAGCAACAGTAGCTACAATTTTCAAATGTAAAAATGTAAAATGATAGCCTACATAGAGGTTTGGACTCAGAGTTTAACATACTTATCGGTGCCGATAGCATTGTGGGTAAGTGCGTCGCCATGAAGTGCTGTTGTGCTTCGGGAGACCCGAGTTCGAGTCCTGCCTCATGGACTTTTCCCAATCCCGCCCCCCTCTCTCTCCCACCTTACTTCCTGTCAAGCTACTTTCCTATCCTAATAAAAGGCAAAAACGCCAATACTAAATCTTTAGAATGTAACACTTGTTAGCAGTTGAATTTTGAAACAATTTATCAGAACAAGTTAAATATGGTTGGAAAAATCTGTAGGGAAGTCTGGAAATTTGAGTATGGAAAAGTATGGAATTTTGAAATTAAAATTGTGTAGGAACCCTGGAACGACATGATTCTTACACCATTATGAGCTTTAGCACTCAGTGTTAGAGGTGTAGTTTCTCATGTAATCCGAACTCAAACAGCACTACTGGAGCGTAGACTCGGGATGGAGCGGCTCTACGCGGGTCGCTCCCTCTCGCCTGTTACCTCCCGCATCAAATCTGGTCCTGATTTTGACTCCATTGCCCAAGGTTAACGTGTGTGTGTGTGTGTGGAGGGGAGACGAGGGCGGTGCGGGTGGTGCCGGTGGGGGTCGTCCAGCATAAAGGCCTCTTTATTCACGCCGGACAGGGAAAGGAAATCGGCTTCAGAAGAAAAAACACGGCACATCTGGAGTTATTACAAGCCCGCCGTCTTGCCAAGAAACTCCGACATTCCTGCAGCGCTACAAAGCTACTCACTCTCACACACACACACACACACACACACACACACTCACACATGCATTTTCCAGCCGAAACGATCTACACCCCCTCTCCCCGAAATGACTCAACACATGCAGCAAATTAATGCGCTTCACTTCCTGTTGACCTCTGACCATCAACTTCCTGCTGCCACCCCGAAAAAAAGCAGGAAAAAAAAATAACAGAAAAGCCAGACGGAGGCGGGAAGGGCAAGGAAGTCCCGCCTCTCTCTCCTCTCTTGCTCCTTCACTCTCTCTCTCTAGTGAAGTTGGTTAACAGTCGTCTGCCACGTCGAGCCTGCGAGTCAAGATGCTCGGGACTCTCCGGCGGGATGTTAGTGGATGCAGTTTGAGATGAGGAGGAGGATGTGCTGACAGAGCCATTCCAAGTCTCTCCGAGGTCTTGCAAACTGAGAAATATTGGGAAAATTGAGGAGGGCAAACACCCGGCCACCACAGGCTGAAGAAGAGGAGGATGAGGTGCAGTATCTTCATCACCCGGGCATGGCGAGACTGATGATGTTTTCAGATTAATATTACCAGCTGATCTGAGGTCAGTGAGGACACAGGAGTGTGTGTGTGTGTGTGTGTGTGTGTGTGTGTGTGTGTGTGTGTGTGTGTGTGTGTGTGTGTGTGTGTGTGTGTGTGTGTGTGTGTGTGTGTGTGTGTGTGTGTGTGTGATTATCAAGGTCAAATTATTAGATAGATGGAATATCTAATCAACTTTTATTTACATTTATTTTAAAATGTAAACGACAGATTGAACGATTGAAAGATAGAATAAAAGAGAGAACGACAGAATGAAAGAGAGAACGACAGAATGAAAGAGAGAACGACAGAATGAAAGAGAGAACGACAGAATGAAAGAGAGAACGACAGAAAGAGAGAACGACAGAATGAAAGAACGACAGAATGAAAGAGAGAACGACAGAATGAAAGAGAGAACGACAGAATGAAAGAGAGAACGACAGAAAGAGAGAACGACAGAATGAAAGATAGAACGACAGAAAGAGAGAACGACAGAATGAAAGATAGAACGACAGAAAGAGAGAACGACAGAATGAAAGATAGAACGACAGAATGAGAGAAAACGACAGAATGAAAGAACGATAGAAAGAGAGAACGACAGAATGAAAGAGAGAACGACAGAATGAAAGAACGATAGAAAGAGAGAACGACAGAATGAAAGAGAGAACGACAGAATGAAAGAACGATAGAAAGAGAGAACGACAGAATGAAAGATAGAATGACAGAATGAAAGATAGAACGACAGAATGAAAGATAGAACGACAGAATGAAAGATAGAACGACAGAATGAAAGATAGAACAAAAGAATGAAAGATAGAACGACAGAATGAAAGATAGAACGACAGAATGAAAGAGAGAACGACAGAATGAAAGATAGAACGACAGAATGAAAGATAGAACAACAGAATGAATGAAAGAACGACAGAATGAAAGATAGAACAACAGAATGAAAGAACAACAGAATGAAAGATAGAATGAAAGAGAACGATAGAATGAATGAAAGAACGACAGAATGAAAGATAGAATGAAAGAGAACGATAGAATGAAAGAAAACGATAGAATGAATGAAAGAACGACAGAATGAAGATAGAATGGAAGAGAGCGACAGAATGAAAGAACGATAGAATGAATGAAAGAACGACAGAATGAAAGAGAATGAAAGAGAACGATAGAATGAAAGAAAACGATAGAATGAATGAAAGAACGACAGAATGAAAGATAGAATGAAAGAGAACGACAGAATGAATGAAAGAACGACAGAATGAAGATAGAATGGAAGAGAGCGACAGAATGATGGATAGAATGAACAA
>CM040916.1:53407230-53409730 GCA_023029165.1 Gobiocypris rarus
TTATATCTTAAAATTCTGACTTTATATCTCACAATTCTGACTTTTCTTGCAATTGCGTTTAAGTCTGAATCGTGAGATATAAACGCAATTGCAAGTTTATATCTTGCAAATCTGACTTTTTCTTTGAATTGTGAGTTTACATCTCCATTCCAACTTTATTTCTCACAATTCTGACTTTTCTTTCGCAATTGTGAGTTTATATCTCACAATTCTGACTTTTTCTCGCAGTTGTGACTTTATATCTTACAATTCGGACTTTTCTTGCAATTGCAAGTTTATTTCTCGCAGTTCTTTTTTCTCCCAATTCTGACTCTCACAATTGCAACTTTATCTTTCAATTCTGACTTTTCTCGCAATTGCAAGTTTATATCTCGCAATTCTGACTTTTTCTTGCAATTTAAATGTTTTATTCTGTGATGGAAACAAGCATCCATAAATACCTGATACACTACCATTCAAGGGTCTGGGGTAAGATTTAAAAAATAAATGAATACCATTATTCAGCAAGGGTGCATTAAATTAGTCAAAAGTGACAGTAAAGACATTTATAATGATACAGAAAGATCCTATCTCAAATACATGCTGTTCCTTTGGACTTTCTGCTCATCAAAGAATCCTGAAAAATAAAACGCATCACTGTTTCCATAAGCTCAACTGTTTTCAACATTGATAATAATAATCATAAATGTTCCTTGAGCAGTAAATCAGAATGATTTCAAGGATCACGTGACACTGAAGATAAATGATATTCCACTTCACAGAAAACAGCTGTTTATTATTACTGTTTACTTTATTTTCGATAGTCCTTTTCTTCATAAATATTCACTCCACCAACCACGACGATTGACTCGAGCTTTAAATGTATCGAGCATCATCGTCGTGTAATGTTTTTCTTCTTCTTCTCCGTTCTGAGAGACTGAGCATGTGTGGAGAGCTGCTGGCGGCATCATCAGAGAAACGCTCCAGATCCTGCGAGCTTCATTTAGCAGGAAAACCTTCCAGTGCTGGAAAATACTCCAGCCAAAAACACGCCAGGGGAAAAAGAGAGTCAAGTCAGCAGAAACGGCCCAAACGGCACGGCTTAAAAATAACCCAATTGAGATCACTTCTTTTCTACTGCGGAAAGCTGATATAAATAATTCCACATAAAAGAGTGGCGCTAAAGCTGAAGGGGGTGATGATGGGTGAGCGCAGCCGCCCTGGCGCCGGTGTTTGAGCGAGGCAGCTCTCCAACCAAAATCAAGACACTGTTGCTTTAACTTTGAAGTAAACGATCAGTTGTGATGCGGTCATGAGACGATGTTGATTTGAAGAGATTATACAGATGATAAATGTCATGTTCTGGATGTCTGGAGTCACTGTGACGGACTGATTTCTCCAAAATGTGTTTAAAACATTTGGGTATTTGGGCGTTGTGCACCCCCTATAGGCTCATATTACTAACACGCCCTTTAAAGGGTCATCACACACACACACACACAGTCTCATGTTAATCTGGAGTCTCTATCGAGTAGTGTTGATCCTTCATATCTCACAAGAGTCTTTAGTTTATCATATTTATAAAAGACTTTTCGATTCTTTCTGAAAACAGCCGAGCTTGTGGAGGCGTGCAGTGGGCGGAGCTAAAGACACACACACACACACACACACTATACGTTGGTGTTGTTCACATTATATGCACTTACGTGCCGATTTCCATCAAAACACACACATCTGATGCAGTTTTACTCGCCGCCTGAGGATCCCACTCATGACCGGGAACACACACACACCTGCAGAACTCCGGGAACACACACTGCATCCACTGTTCCCTTAACGCTGGGTTATTTGGGAAGCTGAACAAGTGGATCTTTCCCTCACAGCAGAAATACACACACACACACACACACACACCTGGTGTTCAGACACACACACACACACCTGGTGTTCAGACACACACACACACACACCTGCAGAACTCCGGGAACACACACTGCATCCCCTGTTCCCTTAACGCTGGGTTATTTGGGAAGCAGAACAAGCGGATCTTTCCCTCACAGCAGAAACACACACACACACACACACACACACACCTGGTGTTCAGACACACACACACACACACCTGGTGTTCAGACACACACACACACACACCTGCAGGACTCCGGGAACACACACTGCATCCACTGTTCCCTTAACACTGGGTTATTTGGGAAGCTGAAGCGGATCTTTCCCTCACAGCAAAAACACACACACACACACACACCTGGTGTTCATGAGACACACACACACACCTGGTGTTCATGAGACACACACACACACCTGGTGTTCATGAGACACACACACACACCTGGTATTCAGACACACACACACACCTGGTGTTCATGAGACACACACACACACCTGGTGTTCATGAGACACACACACACACCTGGTGTTCAGACACACACACACACCTGGTGTTCATGAGACACACACACACACCTGGTATTCAGACACACACACACACCTGGTATTCAGACAC
>CM040916.1:53417230-53429730 GCA_023029165.1 Gobiocypris rarus
TTCGACAGCACCGCGATAAACAGTGAGTAACAGTGTTCATTAACACCTGATCTCTGATCAGTGGTTTCTGATGTGTAGCTAATCATTCAAGTTCACTCAGACTTTCTTTCTGGATCGTCGATCGCCTCTTGATGCCCTAAGTGTAATGCATCAGTGAATCAAGCCAGTGACTAAAACGATCATTTCTGTTAGTAGCGTGAAACAAATCCCTTATTAAGTGATTCAACTACAGAGAGCGATCAGAACTCTCCGAGACAAATAAGCTCGCTAACAGCACAGCGCTATTTTAATAACTCGGTACAATAAAACTTCCTCCAGCTCTCCATGATTCTCTCTCTCTCATGCATGCAGTCAGTGCCTCGCTAAACCACGCCCCCTCCGCATCATAATCTAACACTCATTTCAAATGCAAAGATGTCAGCCAATCACAGCAGTGGGCGTGTTCACTGAAGTCTCACAGCAGACACGCCCCTTGACACAGGGCATTCAGCCAGAGGGGTAATAACAGGATAGAAAACATTCGTTTTATTTCTAAATTATGACATTTTTTAATGTAAAAATCATACTAACAATATAAGTACACCTCAGGAAACATTATAAAATAATAGAAAAATGCCATGCCATGGGACCTTTAACCAAAATCTGTTTTTGAATTCCATTTCAATAGTTTAATTACATTTTAATAATCAAAAAGCATGTCTAATTTAATTGTGTGTTGTGTATTTAATTTTTTCTGGCCATCAAATGAAGGCGTAAAACATTAATTTATCTTAATCATATGATATTAAACTGTAACTTTAAGTGCTGCACAACAGAGATTTACTGTTAAAAATATAACATTTTGTGATTATTTTAATACAAAAATTATAAAAATATTATTATTATTACAGTGAGACGTAGCTGAATTCTACTGTAATATATTTCCGTCACAAGTTCCTCAAGTTAAACCGGACTTTTATTTTGACGTGAAGAGTTTCTGCGCCGTTCATTCACAGAGAGACATCCAAGATTCATATTTTAAAAGTCTTTTTGTGGTTTAATATTCACAGACACTCGTCTATATCGTGATATGATTTATGTGTACCTTACCTTTTAATTTATTCATGGAAAATTTGACAAAATTTTGTGAAATTCCTCATTATATTTAATAATTGTAATGCACGGATCCAATATACTGACACACATGTGGTTTCTTTCTCTGTGGTTTAGGTTCATTGAACCGACTGTGTTTACTAGGACACTAGTAGTGTTGTAGTACTCAAGACTTTTTGTGACTTTATCTTATTCGCCGTATCCCCCGAGTTAGAGAAGTCCATACACACCATTCTCATCTCTGTGCCGTAACTCTGTCTGACACACACACCGCTAGCCTAGCTTAGCACAAAGACTGGAGGGAAACGGCTCCAGCTAGCCGACTGCTCAATAAGAGAAACGCCAACATTTTCATATTTACATGCTGTGATGTGTGTAGTTTCATCGTGTACTAAGACCGACGGAAAATGAGAAGTTGTGATTTTCTAGAGCGATGTGTCTAGGAACTATTCTCTCATTCCTGCGTAATAATCAAGGAACTGCTGCCGTCCCACGAGTGCAGCGGCGCAATGATATTACACAACTTCCGTCAACATAACCAACGTGACAGCCCGCTAGCACAGAGAGCATGCTGGGAACTATTCTCAGGCGCTGTGTAATATCAAGCCCCACTAACACTCAGAGACGAGGCGTTTGGCGAGTGTTAACTTTAGGCCCTGTGCAGACATACAGCATGTCACATGACTCTGAAGTTCAATGCATTATCAGAGTTACAGTCCAGTAATTTAGCCAAACACACGAGTTTTGCACATGAATCATGCACAATAAGACCAGGAATGAGTACTATTGTTTTGATTTTGAATACTGAAGCTTTTGCATCATAAATGCATTGGAACTTGAAGCCAGTGTAGAATCAAAAAAATCAACACACACACACACACACACACACACACGCACGCATATAAACATACAATCGCAGAACATACACCAGCAGAGTTTGGTTTGCACAGGGATGCAATGAAGGGCGTCTAGCAGGGAAACATCACATGATCAGGGATCTGTAGAAATGAGGAGCTGCGGGCGGAACAAACGGGCTCTGAGATGAAGCGGAGCGAGAGGAGAGGAGTCCTTGTGTGGATTCACACTGGCGTCCCTTCAACCTTCAGAACAAGCCCTTTATATCCTATAATAAACCCCAACCAAATCCAATCAGAGAGACGCTCGTGCCATAATTCATATGTCCTTCCAAACACATACGCTGCTCATTTTCTCTGAGGAATTTCTGATCATGCAACTCTTAATCACACAACTGACACGGCTAATGCATGAGATCTTCCAAAAGCTTCATGTGACTCGTTTAGTGACACTGATGATAATCATATTTATATGATATGTTTTTTGAGTCCATTTTGGAGCTTGAAAATTCGATTTCAATCAAAAACAACAGCATATGCATTTGGAAGGCGAGTAAATAATGACGTTGTGTGAGCTTTTCCTGTAACGTTCGGACACAAAAACACACAGTCCAAATCCACAGAAGGCGGAGTGTTTCTGAGAGCGGGGTCACGGATGGATGATGAGGTGATGAAAGAGGGGATGAGAGAGAGAGAGAGACAGAGAGAAACAGAGATGTTCTGGTATGACTGTTAGTCTGCTGGTGTAAGGAGATCTTCCAGCCTGAAGCATCAGTTATCCCATCAGTTATGGCGTTAAACACACACATCCGACAGAAAAACACACTGAAGAAGGGCCAGACGAGGGAGCATGCGTTACTCAAACAAAAGCAAATTTGGATAGAAAGTCTACGGCTACTGTTCTGTGAAAAAAGGACACAAATACTTAGTAAATTAAACTGACACAGACAAAATAAACCAGAAATATCTGAGTGGTAAGGATAGACCGATCCCTGCTGGACTGAGGTGTGAATCCGTCTGAGCCTGTGTTGATTTGTGTGTAATTTTGAAAAATTTTTATACTACACTCCAAAAAAATGTTTGGGTCAAATATAGTCAATTCAATTTGAAAGCCGACGGTTGGGTTTGTCCGTATTTGATGTGTTGAAACAAGAGTGTATTGAAGTATTTATTAATAAAATCTCTCATTTGGGATTTGCTTTATATTTAACGCTCAGTTGTAACGTTACCATGGACTTTTAGTTTGTTAACTCTTTGTTGTCTTCCTGCGTTTCCATGGTTTCTAAAATGTTCTCATTTGTTGTCATGGCGACTCATTGTTTGCTTGATTTGCTTCACCTGTTGCTTGTAGGTGGTATTGTGGAAGAAATGTGTTGTTTTCAGGGTTTGTTCGACCTTTTGAGAGTGAAATTAAAGCACTTTTCAAGGGCTTTCAAGAGCTTCAGATTTTAATGTTATTTATCTTTAATGTGATGATCTGTAAAACTAAAAGCTTAAAGGTGTAGGAAAACAAACACTGTGTCAAAAAAGCAGTTTTATTTTAAAAGGACATGAAATGACCAGTATAACCAGTAGATGGGAGCAGAGGAGCACTTGTTGACTTATTAGCCATAGTTGTAGGCTCAATCCGAAATCGCCCCCTATACCCTAAAATAGGGCACTATTTGAGGGTACAGCCATTTGTATTGGTGTCCGAAACCATAGTGGACATGTTCGAGTGCACTCATTCAATCCCACATTGCACCGCAATAATGACCGTGCAGGCCGATGTACACACAGCGTCTCGCTTTCATTCACTCCTTCAAGTGAACTGTAATAGTGGACTAACATAGGGAATAGTAAATGAGGGTTTAGGGGGCGATTTTGGATTCATCCCAAGTTTGTAACTCTTTGTTGTCTTCCTGTGTTTCCTTTTTGTTTCCATGGTTTCTAGAATGTTCTCATTTGTTGTCATGGCGACTCATTGTTTGATTGATTTGCTTCACCTGGTCCTTGTTTAGCCCTTTGGTTCATTTATTCTCTCAAATCAGAATTTGCCATTAAATCCATATTACAATGCAAGAAAAAATAACAGAAAATTATGCAGAACAGGGCTCCAGACTGTGACCCAATGGTGGCATTTTGCAAACTTTTTTCCTGCCAGTGCGACTAAATTTAGTTTATTGAGCTGCCATTTCTGTTACATATGAGAAACATCGAACGGCAAACGAAACGAAAGTGGAACGGGATAATGTTATTTATCTTTAATGTGATGATGTGTAAAACTAAGAGTTTAAGGCTTAGGAAAACTAACATTTTGTGGAAAACAAGCAGTTTTATTTTAAAAAGACATGAAATGACCAATATAACCAGTAGATGGCAGCAGATGAACAGTTATTAGCCATTTCCACTCCCGTTTCCTTATATATGGAAAAGTAGGAAGTCACAAAGTATGATGAAAAACAAAAACTTTTCTTCAATTTGTGACTGGATCACCCAGAGCTCCTCTAATGATCCCTGGTGCTGTCGGTCAGTTCAGTGTGAGACTATAGAAGAACAATGGCACATTTAATAAGAGCAGAATATTTAAATTATTCCTATAAAATTAAGTTTTTGCACATTAGTGTTCTTAATAAAAGTTAATTTTATCTGGATATCAACTCAAGCTAAACGCTTCACTGTTAGATTCCCAATAAACAAACATGCACTATTATTAGTAACTGCACTTATTAATGCAAAACAATAGTAATTTTATGATTAAATGAACTTTATGATAAATGTTCCTGGAGCTGGTGCCACTGCTCTCAGATGTTCGTCTGGAACCCTGAATAAGAACAACTAACGCTGAACCAAACCCTAACCGTAACTCGATAGTAAGCATGGAGTAACGTAAAAATAAAGAGTAACCAAATATTTTAAATATGAGGGAAGAACAAAACACTAAACTTGTGAAGGTATTTATCTGACAAAGGTATTCAATAAAAAGAGCACTTTAATTTAACTATGCAAAACATGCATAAGCTGACAGGAAAAAGCAAACATAATCAGTTATTAATATTTCATTGGTTCTCTCTTGTTTTCATCATTTCTTTGCATGACAGTCTGGACCAAAAATGATGTCGGCACAATTTGTAATGTTTCTTTGCATTATTATCACAAATAAAACAGCCATGCAATATGCTTTCAAAAGCATTATTTATCTTTTGTGATAATAAATATTAATATAAATATATTTATAATAGATATTTTTTTATATTAAATATAGTTTTTTATATTAAATATAGATTAAACCTAATCAGACGCTTCTACATATGAACAAAAATACAAACAATATATGAATAAATATTTTTTTTTAAATCACATATTGATCTCTAACTCTTATAATGACCCATAATTCCTAATAAGTCATTCAAATAATGTTATTTAAATATTAAATAATAGTATTAAAAGGGTAATTCATGTAATATGTATTCCTTATCTTTTGCTCTCATGTTATCCTCTCTTGATTAATATTATTGGGGTGAGTAAATGATGACAAACGGCTCATTCTTCCCTGTGTTTGAGATTGGTTTCAGAGCCTGTATAAATGAAGCCCTCAACATCTACGACTTCATCTCTGGAGTCCAGCCATCGGTCTATCCGTACCTTTAAGATAGACGTGGACGAACGTTTCTTTCTTTCGTCTTTACCTTCTCACTACATTTGTGAATGGTGGAGGAGAGTTCGCTCACAACCATATCTATACATTTCAGGCACGGCCCGTTTATCTTTTGGATCTGCTTTTTCACTATGGCCTCAAAGGCCAGGTCGGGGGTAAACAGGCCCGTCCTGCAGAGGAAGCCGTGGAGGAAGAGAAGAGAGAGAGAGAGAGAGGTGGAGGGATGACAGATAGACAGGGTTGGAGGGGCAGATAGAAAGACAGCACAGAGGAAAGAGAAGGCAAGTGAGACATTTGGTTTCTCCTCGAGCCGTTCGACAGCGGGTCCGAGCCGATCGGAGAGACGTCGGCCCGTCCACCGCCCGAGACAGAAGCTTCCGGAAAGCATCCGCAGACCAAAGGCAGTCCAATATTAATAACTGAGCATATTTAATTCACATTATATAAATCTGTTCTGATGATTTTTACAGATGTAATAGGTGCTGATTTAATAAAGGTAGAATAGTATTAGGCTATATAATATTTAATAGCAGTTGCAATCTTAACTTATTACATTAATGCAGTTAACTGTAAAAAGTTGCAGTTATGTTTTACAATAAAACACTATTTCAGTCTTTCATGTTTATTTTAATGCATTGGGTGTCTCTGTGGGATAATAATAATAATAATATAAGATGATATTTCATAACTCTTATAGCTCTATATGGAGCTGTTCCGCTGGGTCCTAAAGCCAGTTTCTCTTCAGAACGCATTCAGATACACATGTAGACATTATACAATCAGTTTTTGGTAAAGATTTAACATTTTAAGTTTGAATTTGGAGCATTTTATATGTGTACTGAAGCATTCCTCACATTCCTAAGGGGGTCAGATTGACCTCTGAGGGAAGGATTTGGTACTTTTTTAAATTTTCAACCACGAAAAAAATGTTGGAGTGTATTCGTGTTTCAAATGCGACAAAAGTCCTACGTTCCTGGACCACTCCGAAGAACACTCAATTAGTTCCGGGTCGGGTTTGTCTATATTTGACCCAAACATGTGTTGAAACAACCCAGCATTTTAACTGTTCATTAAGTGTGTATGCAGATAAAGTTAGACATACTTGTGTTTCCAAATAGCTGGTTGATAATATAGTTACATTTCAGTGACAAAATGACCAATCTTGCAGCTGAGATTGGCTCTATAGCACACATGTGTTAATGTGAGAGTACTGTATGTGTGTGGATGAAGCAGCACACGTGTGTGAAGAGCTCGGAGATAATCTCACTTGGGATTTGCTATTTGTAATGTTCAGTTGTAACATTTTCATGGATTTTTAGTGTAACTTTGCTTCCTTTTTGTTTCCATGGTTTCTAGAATGTTCTCATTTGTTGTCATGGCGACTCATTGTTTGATTGATTTGTTTCACCTGTTCCTTGTTTAGCCCTTTGGTTACTCTGTGTATTTATAGCGCTTAGTTTGAGTCATTCTTTGTTTCGTTTAATTTTAGTTGGTTGTGTTTCTCCTGCGTTCTTCAAACTAACCCTTGAGGGAAGGATTTGTTACTTTTTTTTATATCAAACACAAAACTACTCAAATCCGGACAATTTTTTGGTGAGTATTCGTGGTTCAACTGAGACAAAAGTGCCAAAGGTCTATATATATATATATATTTAAAAATAAGTTTTGGGTTGTGTTCGTCATATTTGACCCAAACGTGTTGAAACAACTCTGCATTTTTGTATGTGTATGAGTGTATGCTCATTAACTTTAATAAGTGTACTGAATGTATGCGGATAAAGTCGGACGTGCTTGTATTTCCAACTTGTTAGGTGATAATATAGTTACATTTTAGTGACAAAATAAACAATCATGCAGCTGAGATTTGATATATGTGAGAGTAGATAAAGTCTGAAAAGCTGGGATAATGTTACATTTTGCAACAACAACAACAAAAAATCTCAGTTGTAATTTGCTATATATTTGTTAAATATATATAAATATATATAATAAAATAATAAATATATATATATATTTGCTATATATTGTCAACGTTCAGTTGTAACATTTTCATGGATTTTTAGTGTAACTTTGTTTCCTTTTTGTTTCCATGGTTTCTAGAATGTTCTCATTTGTTGCCATAGCGACTCATTGATTCATTTGTTTCACCTGTTCCTTGTTTAGCCCTTTAGTTACTCTGTGTATTTATAGCGCTTAGTTTGAGTCATTCTTTATCTCGTTTTTTTTTACTTGGTTGTGTTTCTCCTGCGTTCTTCCTTTCAGCAACCAACCATGAGAAGCTTCTGTCATTGTTCTTCTGCACTAGATGTATTCATCAATCTCTCTGACTGCCGTTAGCTGCATCTCTGCCGTCCTCAAAGCTTCTGTCTCAAATAAACAGAGTGATTGGACGCTGAGGTCTGCTCGATGATCTCATGAAGAACAGCGTTAGCTTGGGGTTTGGATGCTGGAGTCATCATTTTCACAGCAAAAAATAGGGCTGCACAATATATTTAAATTATCGAAATATCACTAATGCATATCACAAGGGATTGTGATAACTCAATGAGTTTAACACTTCAAAAAGTTGCAGATAGCAGATAGGCATGAAATTGTTGGTTGGCGGTAAAATCCTGTCTGAAGCATCTGTAGTATGTTGGGTTGAGTTATTGAATAATTCACTCAAGAGATTCATTCAAAAACACTGATTCATCCAGTAATGAAATGAGTGAAGTCTTTATGAGTGAGTCATTGAATCATTCATTCAAGAGATTCATTCAAAAACACTGATTCATCCAGTAATGAAATGAGTGACGTCTTTATGAGTGAGTCATTGAATCATTCACTCAAGAGATTTGTTCAAAAACACTGATTCATCCAGTAATGAAACGAGTGACGTCTTTATGAGTGAGTCATTGAATCATTCACTCAAGAGATTCATTCAAAAACACTGATTCATCCAGTAATGAAACAAGTGAAGTCTTTATGATTGAGTCATTGAATCATTCATTCAAGAGATTCATTCAAAAACACTGATTCATCCAGTAATGAAACAAGTGAAGTCTTTATGAGTGAGTCATTGAATCATTCACTCAAGAGATTCATTCAAAAACACTGATTCATCCAGTAATGAAACAAGTGAAGTCTTTATGAGTGAGTCATTGAATCATTCACTCAAGAGATTCATTCAAAACACTGATTCATCCAGTAATGAAACAAGTGAAGTCTTTATGATTGAGTCATTGAATCATTCACTCAAGAGATTCATTCAAAAACACTGATTCATCCAGTAATGAAACAAGTGAAGTCTTTATGAGTGAGTCATTGAATCATTCACTCAAGAGATTTGTTCAAAAACACTGATTCATCCAGTAATGAAACAAGTGAAGTCTTTATGATTGAGTCATTGAATCATTCACTCAAGAGATTTGTTCAAAAACACTGATTCATCCAGTAATGAAACAAGTGAAGTCTTTATGATTGAGTCATTGAATCATTCACTCAAGAGATTTGTTCAAAAACACTGATTCATCCAGTAATGAAACAAGTGAAGTCTTTATGATTGAGTCATTGAATCATTCACTCAAGAGATTTGTTCAAAACACTGATTCATAATGAAACAAGTGAAGTCTTTATGAGTGAGTCATTGAATCATTCACTCAAGAGATTTGTTCAAAAACACTGATTCATCCAGTAATGAAACAAGTGAAGTCTTTATGATTGAGTCATTGAATCATTCACTCAAGAGATTTGTTCAAAAACACTGATTCATCCAGTAATGAAACAAGTGAAGTCTTTATGATTGAGTCATTGAATCATTCACTCAAGAGATTTGTTCAAAAACACTGATTCATCCAGTAATGAAACAAGTGAAGTCTTTATGAGTGAGTCATTGAATCATTCACTCAAGAGATTTGTTCAAAAACACTGATTCATCCAGTAATGAAACAAGTGAAGTCTTTATGAGTGAGTCATTGAATCATTCACTCAAGAGATTTGTTCAAAAACACTGATTCATCCAGTAATGAAACAAGTGAAGTCTTTATGAGTGAGTCATTGAATCATTCACTCAAGAGATTCATTCAAAAACACTGATTCATCCAGTAATGAAATGAGTGACGTCTTTATGAGTGAGTCATTGAATCATTCACTCAAGAGATTCATTCAAAAACACTGATTCATCCAGTAATGAAATGAGTGACGTCTTTATGAGTGAGTCATTGAATCATTCACTCAAGAGATTCATTCAAAAACACTGATTCATCCAGTAATGAAATGAGTGACGTCTTTATGAGTGAGTCATTGAATCATTCACTCAAGAGATTTGTTCAAAAACACTGATTCATCCAGTAATGAAATGAGTGACGTCTTTATGAGTGAGTCATTGAATCATTCACTCAAGAGATTCATTCAAAAACACTGATTCATCCAGTAATGAAATGAGTGACGTCTTTATGAGTGAGTCATTGAATCATTCACTCAAGAGATTTGTTCAAAAACACTGATTCATCCAGTAATGAAACAAGTGAAGTCTTTATGAGTGAGTCATTGAATCATTCACTCAAGAGATTTACTCAAGAGATTTGTTCAAAAACACTGATTCATCCAGTAATGAAACAAGTGAAGTCTTTATGAGTGAGTCATTGAATCATTCACTCAAGAGATTTGTTCAAAAACACTGATTCATCCAGTAATGAAACAAGTGAAGTCTTTATGAGTGAGTCATTGAATCATTCACTCAAGAGATTTGTTCAAAAACACTGATTCATCCAGTAATGAAACAAGTGAAGTCTTTATGAGTGAGTCATTGAATCATTCACTCAAGAGATTTGTTCAAAAATACTGATTCATCCAGTAATGAAACGAGTGACGTCTTTATGAGTGAGTCATTGAATCATTCACTCAAGAGATTCGTTCAAAAACACTGATTCATCCAGTAATGAAACAAGTGAAGTCTTTATGAGTGAGTCACTGAATCATTCATTCAAGAGATTCATTCAAAAACACTGATTCATCCAGTAATGAAACAAGTGAAGTCTTTATGAGTGAGTCATTGAATCATTCACTCAAGAGATTTGTTCAAAAACACTGATTCATCCAGTAATGAAACAAGTGAAGTCTCTATGAGTGAGTCATTGAATCATTCACTCAAGAGATTTGTTCAAAAACACTGATTCATCCAGTAATGAAACAAGTCTTTATGAGTGAGTCATTGAATCATTCACTCAAGAGATTTGTTCAAAAACACTGATTCATCCAGTAATGAAACAAGTGAAGTCTTTATGAGTGAGTCACTGAATCATTCATTCAAGAGATTCATTCAAAAACACTGATTCATCCAGTAATGAAACAAGTGAAGTCTTTATGAGTGAGTCATTGAATCATTCACTCAAGAGATTTGTTCAAAAACACTGATTCATCCAGTAATGAAACAAGTGAAGTCTTTATGATTGAGTCACTGAATCATTCACTCAAGAGATTTGTTCAAAAACATTTCAAATCAATTAAAAACATGTTTAAATACACGCCAGCAATTAACATTTTGTCAGAAGCTCTAATAACTTACATGTTTAGCTGTCTATTCAGAAAATTTTAACAAAAAAAGTGATTCTCAATTCATCCAGAATCATGCAACTCTAGTTGGTTATATAATTTTCAGGTTTAATTTGTTTAAATAATTTATCACATTTATCAAGCTATTTGTCTAAAATATCGTGCAGCCCTAGTAAAACCGATGTTGATTGGTTAATGCTACATTCCCTTACACGAAAATGATCATAATCAAATGATTCACTACGATCACCTAGCGGTAAACCTCAGCGTCCACGGCTCTCTCTACACAAAGCCAATGCTGCCATTCCACCCAGAATCCCTCTGTCCAAAGCTGCAGGCACACGAACATACACAACGGTAAACTCCCACAATCCCCCTGCGGTCCCGTGAGCGGGCGAGTGGGGTGGTGGGGGGTCACAGGTGGGTCACAGCAATAGTTTGGGTTGATGGGAGACACAGCAACCCTCCACCAGGCCTTTACCTTCTTGGTACACTGCCTAACGGTATTGACTAGCTCAGAAATGACCATGTCCACGCATTTCTGGCACGGCTCTTTAGTCTTCAAGATCTGCCTTTTCACAATGGTCTCAAAGGCCATGTCCGGCGTGAAGAGCCCAGTTCTGTCCGACCAGAGAGAACGGACAGGCCCGGGAAAAGAACGACAGGGGAGGAGAGAAAGAAAAGGAAAAATTGGGGTGGAAAGAAGAGTGTTAATCCAACAAATTCCCTCCCAGCCCATAAGAAATGAATGAAGAACTGAAATAATGTCCCGCTGAAGCTCAATTGTTAGTTTAGCATTGATCACACGCTTAAATGTATCAATTGAAGGTAAATATAATTATATAAGTATTTAAATTAGCATTTTTCTAGCATTATTTAGCCTTTTGTTAACACAATTTAACATTTTTTTAACATGAATTAACTTGTTAACATGATTTAAAATGTTGTTAGCATGATTTAGCATGTTGCTAGCATTATTTAGCCTGTTGTTAACATGTTGCTAGCATGAATTAGCATTTTTTAGCACATTTGCTAGCATTAATTAACATGTTACTAGTATAACAACATTTTGCTACCATGATTTCGCATGATTTAACGTGTTTCCTAACATGATTTAACATCTTGTTATCATAATTCAGCATTTTGCTAGCATTATTTAAAATGTTAGCATGATTTAACATTTTACTATCATATTGTTAGCATTAGTTAGCATGCTTTAATTAGCATTGAAGCCTGGAATATAAGGAAAACAACTCGAAATGTAATTAATTAAATGAGCATGAATTAGTAATGATTAAGCATTTTTGCTATCATGTTTGCTAGCATGACATCATTTTGCTAGCATTTTTTAACATCTTGTTAACATGATTTTACATGGTTGCTAA
>CM040916.1:53434730-53444730 GCA_023029165.1 Gobiocypris rarus
TCCGGAGAGCTCATACGTGTCTATCTGATCTCCAGATCCCTCGATACGCTTCTCAAAATCCACGGAGAACTGCTGCACCATCCTGAAACAGACAGCGTGAGGGGTCAGCGCCTCGTTTGTGCGTTCTCTCTACAGACACTTGAATGTGAGCCACTGACTGGAGCAGGGCCTTGGTCTTGCGGGACGGATCGTCCGGACGGAAGTTCTTGTACTCGTCCACTTCCTTCTCGATGGACAGCAGCTGGCTCTGCAGTTTAGCGCGCAGCCCGGGGAGCGTGTCACGGATGTGATTGGTCAGTTGCTACAGGTGAGTCGGGAAAGACAGAGATGAGGGTCGAAGACACTGGGATATTATGAGATATTGCATGAAAAAATGCTGAATGCACTTGTTACTTCGCAGTGTGTGTGGACGAAACCAACCAAGTGTTTCAGTTAAAGGAACACGCCAGCGTTTTTAGAAATCGGGCTTATTCAACTTCTTTCCTACATTTAGATATGTGGGCAAATGCATTTTTGTCTCAGTGCATGCATTGTTTTAGTTTGGCTAGCTTAGCTTAGCATAATGAATGGAATCCTATGTTGCCAGCTAGCATGTCCCGAGTAAAAGTGAACCAAAAAGAAAAAAAAAAACCTTCTTGTGGCCTGTGTATTCACAACGAGTACAAATAGCGCAGAGATATCACGCAACACATGAAATCCCCAAACTTGCGTCAACACACCGGCGTATGTTGTGCATGTGTTGCGTGATATCTCTGCAGTAGCAGTGCTTCGCCTGTGCTTCCCCATAATATAGTCCCAAGTTAATATCTGCCTAGGAAATCCCCTAGTCTTAATCTGCATCGCTATTTGTACTCGCTGTGAATACGCAGGCCACAAGAAGTAATCAGGTGGGGTTTTTGGATCACTTTTACTCGGGACATGCTAGCTGGCAACATAGGATTCCATTCATTGTGCTAAGCTAAGCTAGCCAAACTAAAACAATGCATGCACTGAGACAAAAATGCATTTGCCCACATATCTAAATGTAGGAAAGATGTTGAATAAGCCCTATTTCTAAAAACGCTGGAGTGTTCCTTTAAATTCTGCTCTCTCTCACCTGGTTGAGGGTTTTCTGCAGGAACGGCGTTCCCATGCGGTCGGCCAGGTGTCTATAACTGGGATGAGACAGGAAAAACTTCCTCTCCGCAGCCATAGCGGCGGTAATATCCTTCTTTCCGTCGATGTCTTTCTGACTGCGGTTCACCACGCCGATGTAACCTGGAGTCAAATAAACACATCATGAGAGACGAGAGCTATTCCGTGAAATTCCCATTCCATTTGATCCTGGTAGAAATGTTTGAGTTCATACTCAGATTGCAAATGTGAGCATAGGTTCAGACATTTATACATTTACGTTTATGAATTTGGCAAAGCCACTTATATCCCAAGTAGGAGAGGATGTTCTCGCAACCTTGCGCAACGTTCCCTAAAAGTTCTCTAAAGGAAAATCCCGAATCTTTAGAACATTAGGGTGTTTCTAAAGCGTCCTCTTTTGATTATGAAAGTGCTACATATCAGGTTCCTGATATGACTTTAGGCTGACGTCCCATTTTGGTTATTCTATGATCTCACAGCAACGTTACAAAGAGGATATTTGGGATGTCAACAGAACGTTCCCATACGGTTCCCTGTTAGTCGGATGGGGACTGCACTGCAACATATCATGTCTCAACACTACATTCCCATAACGTTTGCTGGACCTTTAGGGGACCAACCTAGAATGTTATTTTTGGGTCCCATTCAGGTCCTCCCATCAGGTTTACTGAGTGTGTTCAGAACATGTGTGTGTGAATCAGAGTACACTGGGCTGATTTGCAAATGAGGGTCAGCAAAACACAGGATTTACACAAAATATGTAAAGAGGTCTCAAAGATGGATCAATACCAACTGTTTGTCCAACTTCATTTTCAGAACATGTGAGTACCACACGTTATATTTTGTGAATGTGCTGGTTAGGACGCTGACGGCTAATGTGGCTAAAGTTACTGTATTCCCAGAGATCATCTTTAAGAAGCAACTTTTGTGTAAATTCTGTGTTTTGCTGACCCTCATTTGCAAATCAGCCCAGTGTACTCTGATTCACACACACATGTTCTGAACACATTCAGTAAACGTGATGGGAGGACCTGAATATAGGACCAAAAAATAACATTCTAGGTTGGTCCCCTAAAGGTCCTGCAAACGTTATGGGAATGTAGTGTTGAGGGAACGTCCTAATGTGGTCCCCTACGTTTAGAGAACATCCTTAACGTTCCCTGAAGGTCTGCCAAATAAAGTCCCCCATCCCTTTAAAGAACTCCACATCATGACCGTCTCCGAACGCTCTGGGAACGTTACCAGGCGAAGTCCTTGACACCAGCAGGACGTTCTAAGAACGTTTTGGGAACATCACATTTCCAAATTAAATATGGTCCCCTAAATGTTCCCAGAACGTTCTGAATATTTCCTAAAGGGTCCGCCAAATAACGTCCCCCCACCCTTTAAAGAACTCCACATAGTGTCCGTATCTAAATGTTCTGGGAACGTTACCAGGCGACATCCTTGACACCAGCGGGACGTTTTGGGAACATCACATTTCCAAATAAAATATGGTCCCCTAAATGTTCCCAGAACGTTTTGAATATTTCCTAAAGAGTCCACCAAATAACGTCCCCCAACCCTTTAAAGAACTCCACATCATGACCGTCTCCAAATGTTCCGGGAATGTTACCAGGCGACATCCTTGACACCAGCGGGACGTTCTGGGAACATCAAATCCCAAAAAAAAAAAGAATGGTCCCCTACACGTTTAGAGAACATCCTGAATGTTCCATGAATATCCACCAAATAACGTACCCCAACCTTTTAAAATACTCCACATTATGACCATCCCAGAACGTCCTGGGAACATTACCAGGCGACGTCCTTGACACCAGCGGGATGTTCTGAGAACGTTCTGGGAACATCAAGACACCCCCCCACACC
The DNA here is from genome assembly GCA_023029165.1 of Gobiocypris rarus. NCBI lineage: Eukaryota > Metazoa > Chordata > Actinopteri > Cypriniformes > Gobionidae > Gobiocypris > Gobiocypris rarus. The sequence continues at coordinate 53,437,734 of CM040916.1, forward strand.
CCAAAAAAAATGGTCCCCTAAACGTTCCTTGAACGTCCTGAATATTTCCTAAAGGGTCCCAGCATATAAAGTTCCCCTACCCTTTAAAGAAATCCATATCATGACCCTCCCGGAATGTTCTGGGAACATTACCTAGTGACATCCTTGATACCAGCGGGACGTTCTGGGAACATCAAATTTCCCCCAAAAAATATGGTCCCCTACACGTTTAGAGAACATCCTGAATGTTCCATGAAGATCCTCCAAATAACGTAACAAAACCCTTTAAAATACCGCACATTATGACCGTCTCGGGAACATTCTGGGAACGTTACCAGGCGAAGTCCTTGACACCAGTTCTGAGTTCTGAGAAGTTTTGGAAAGATCAAATTTCCATATAAAATATGGTCCCCTAAATGTTCCCAGAATGTTCTGAATATTTCCTAAAGGGTCCGCCAAATAAAGTCCCCCAAACCTTTAAAGAACTCCACATCGTGACCATCTCAAAACGTCTGGGAACGTTACCAGGCGACATCCTTGACACCAGCGGGACATTTTGGGAACATCAAATTTCCCCACAAAAATATGTTCCTCTAAACATTTAGAGAACGCCCTGAAGGTTCTGTGAAGGTCCGCCAAATAACGTCCCCCCACCTTTTAAAATACCCCACATTATGACCGTCTCGGGAACAATCTGGGAACATTACCAGGCAACGTCCTTGACCATTGAACGTTCTGGGAACATCACATTTCTGGGAATTGCATTGGATTGACATTTGATCAGTTCCTGCTTTCCCCGTGAATCGACCCTTGGTGTTCAGCCTTTTTCCTCTGAGATCTTCTCAATTAATCTAATAATCAAAGAAACTGCTGAGGAGGATATTAAAGTCATCTCATTTGAGATCTTTCTGTTTCTATGCATTGTCTGCTGATCCTTAAAAACTCTTAACGTCCTAAAATCCTTAATGTAAAAATAAGGCATTAATTAGCATTTAAATGTCCTAAATACACTTTTCAAAGTCTTAACCCTTGTGTATCAATTAAAAAAAGTTAGTGAGGTCCTTAGAGGACAAAAATATCTGTGTCAGGAAAATTTAAGCTTAAGTTTGGTCGCATTTTAATAAAAATCCAGCAGAAGTAGAAAAACAGGAATAAAGTGAGGATTTGCTTTAAAGTCCAAACCTGAGAAAATGGCGCCATCTGGTACAAAATATTAAATGCATTGACCAACAAAACGAAAGCCTCTTAACAAAGACCACATCATTTTATAGTTAAACGGCCCTGGGACTAAAGCTGTCAGTTTTAATGGGATATATTTGTCCTAACGAAATTATTTATGAAAGGAAATGAGGGTGCAATATTAAAATTCCCATAAAAATAGACACTTCTGCAAACATTTACACAGCTGGCATTAACACAGGCAAAATGATTTAAAAAAACTAAATTGATAAAGATAAAAATGTCAGGCAAGGGTTAATAAATGCACCCGAATGATTTAGATTTTGCTCATTTCTTTACGAAATTGTAAATTGGTTATAATGCATAAACATGAATTAAGACAGAATGTTATATTACTATTTGTATCCCCAAGATTTTTTAGTCCAGTATTAATATTACAAAGGTTGTTTATCTATATTTTCTTCTTTAATAATGTACAGAAATGTGACATTGAGCAGGATTTGATTATGTTTGTTTGCACTGAATCCGATGGAAAGATCTAGTATTAACTTGAAGAGGATTGAGGTACAAACAGAATTAAACTCTCAGATTTCTCTTTCTAGTGCCGTTCCTCGTGCTCTCGGATCCTTGTTTGCAGTTTTTGGGGAAGATGAAGACACGTCTGATGGGAAAGCCAGACGCGTGTGTAAAACTGCCGTGTCAGCACACTGAGAGCTTCCCATAAATATCCGAGGAAAGAAGGAAAGCAATGTTTTTCCAGATGTGTGGATGAAATGAAGTCTGATTCCCTCACAGACGGCAGTGGCGATGCTGTTCCACTAGAGGGAAACCATGAGATCTGATCACGTCACCTGCTTTCAGTAGTTTCCCAGAGTGAGTACACATTTTACTCAAGCGCTCCTCCCGCGGTCTCTCCTGAAGCCGATACGGAAGTGACTTAAACTGCAGTTCCTCGTCTGGCCACTAGAGACCGGCTCCAGAGGGAGCAGAATCTCATTGAGCTCATGTTAAAATGCCCAACTTTACAGCAGAATAACACATGTTTACAGTCTGGGACACATTATAGTTTTGGTCTAAACGGCTAATTTCGCCCTTCATGACGACTGTGAGGGGGTTTATAACTCATTCGTTTACATTATATAAAGCCTTATAGTTCTGCATAATTAAGGGCGTGGCCACTTTGAGTGACAGGTGGGTTGCCGTGCGTCTGCTGTCTGTTAGTCATCACCTCAAAGCCTAATAATGAATTAAATCACACAAATACATTGAAATAAATTATTTTAAAACATAAAAGATGAAATATTTAGTTTACCTGCATGCCAAGCCAACAACAATGTAAAATTAATGAGTAAATAAATATTTTAGGACAAAAAAGAGTTTAATAGATTGGTTTTTATGACATCCAATGAGAAGTTATTTACATATATTTAATAATAATAACATTAATAAATAATGTGATATTTGTAAATTAAATCATTTTATTTTTTATTTATTATAGAGAAAATAAGAGGCACGTCACAATCTGGGAATTCATTAATTAATAAGAAATACTGATTTTCCCAACTTTGAAATAAAAACTTTACCAATATAATTATTTCTAAAACAAAACGGATTAAATTGACAACAAATTGTCCAAAAAAATAATGATAGTTTCAAAACATACAAGCCAATAATCAAGTGATTCAGTCTCCGAATGTTTTCCCTGAGGGATTGTTGAGTTTTTCTCAGCATTATAGTTTCATACACCGGTTTGTGTGACTGTAATCAAGTGAGAATCATCGATTTCTCCCGAGTTTAATGCATCATGAAGTGTCCGTTGAGGAGATGGGATTGAATGCGTTTCATACGATGGGAAGGGCTCGCTCACCTCGTCGCAGCGGCAGCAGCTTGTTCTCCAGGATGTCCCGAGCATCCGTCCCTTCATCCATTAGATCGAGCTTAGTGATGACGCCGATGGTCCTCTGACCTGCTCACACACACACACACACACACACACACACACACACACACACATGAGAACACGTTTGGACGCATGACAACTGATATATAACAATCCCATTAAGGCAAGGCACGATTGGCTCTTTTATTTAGAAGGCGGGACTTATTCCACCATCCTGCGCTTTGAACGTCTCTGTATATGTGGAGCACAAAACCAGTCATAAAATCAGGAAATTGAGATGTATAGATCATCTGAAAGCTGATAAATAAGCTGATCCATGACCCTGGACCTCACAAACAGTCATAAGGGTAAATCATCCACTGATGTGTGGTTTGTTAGGATCGGACAATATTTGATAATCTGGAATCTGAGGGTGCAAAAACATCTAAATATTGAGGAAATCTCATTTAAAGTTGTCTAAATGAAGTCCTTAGCACTACTAATAATACATTTATGATATATTGACGGTAGGACATTTACTAAATATCCTCATGGAACATGATCTTAATATCCTAATGATTTATGGCATAAGAGAAAAATGTATAATTCTGACCCGTGTGATGTATTGTTGGCTATTGCCCCAGATATACCCGTGAGATTATGACTCCAGGGGCACATTTCTAAAGTGTTTGTCTATAAACTGTTGGCATTGGCCAAAAAACCTGGAAATATCACACATTGGGAACACCAACTCTCATCCGTCCCTCGGGTCATTTTGACCCGAAACTCATTTTTAAATATTTTTATAAAATTGAGTGTTCATCTGGGTGGTCTGAGACCTTAGGACTTCTGTCGCACTTGAACCACGAATACACACACAAAAATGCACTGGATTTGAGGAGCTTTGTGGTTAAAATTTAAAAGTAACAAATCCTTCCCTCAGAGGTCAATCTGACCCCCTTAGGAATGTGAGGAATGCTTCAGTACACATATAAAATGCTCCAAATTCAAACTTAAAATGTTAAATCTTTACCAAAAACTGATTGTATAATGTCTACATGTGTATCTGAATGCGTTCTGAGAGAAACTGGCTTTAGGACCCAGCGGAACAGCTCCATATAGAGCTATAAGAGTTATGAAATATCATCTTATATTATTATTATTATTCCACAGAGACACCCAATGTGAGATATCCGGAGCTGATTAAAGAGTTATTTTGAATTTACGTTGAAAGAATGTGCTTAAATATATTATTTATTGATAAAATCTAGTCATTTAAAGGTAAATAAAATAACAAATAACAAATAAATCTCCAAAAAATCCCATAAAAAAATAGAAAAAATATTATCAAAATTAAATGAAATGAGCTTTCTGGAAAAAATAAATCAGTGCAGTATATTTCCAGGGTTTTGGGTGATTTTGACCGGCGAGGGCCGGATGAGGGTGATCAGTACTCTTGAGCTTCATACAGACGCACTAATACACTTCATATTTAGGAGAATATGTCCTTTAAAAGTCGAAGCATGTTTGAAAACTCATGAAGTTCATGAAGATAGTTGAGATTTTGGTACAGAACATTAGTGAACTGCGCTAGTTAACATTAACTCTTTCCCTTGGCGTATCTGATGTCTGAATATTTTGTCGTATGAATATCTGAACATGCAATATATCTAGTTTTATTCTAGCTTCATGCATTCTTTTTTATATAAAGTATCATTTAAAAAAAACATTTTGAACAAAAAGTTGGCAAAATAAGTAATGCTTTTCTTGCTCATTGATGTGTTTGGATCAGGAGATGCTGCACTCTTTCAGGAGACAGCGCCCCCTAGCGTACAACAGTGGACACACATCAATGCTGGCGAGCGAAGGGTTGACGAACCAACAATGAAAAAGCATTTATTAATCGTAGCTAGTATTATCTTTCCTACATTTAGATATGTGGGCAAATGCATTTTTGTCTCAGTGCATGCGTTGTTTTAGTTTGGCAGGGTCTCCGCTAGCTTAGCTTAGCATAATGAATGGAATCCTATGTTGCCAGCTAGCCTAGTCTTAATCTGCATCGCTATTTGTACTCGTTGTGAATACGCAGGCCACAAGAAGTAATTAGGTGGGTTTTTGTTCTTTTTGGATCACTTTTACTCGGGACATGCTAGCTGGCAACATAGGATTCCATTCATTATGCTAAGCTAAGCTAGCCAAACTAAAACAATGCATGCACTGAGACAAAAATGCATTTGCCCACATATCTAAATGTAGGAGAGAAGTTGAATAAGCCCGATTTCTAAAAACGCTGGAGTGTTCGTTTAAACATTTTCTAATACATTATTAAAATCAAACATTGTGACTGTTTATATCATTTAATGGACATATTTTTATTAACTTAGGGTTAATTATCCGAGAAATACACAAAATAACAAATCCAAAAACAAATTACAAACACAATGGCAAGACAAAACAACACGTCAGATGAAATGGAAAAGGCGGGATATTTTGCATATGGAATACTTGCTGTTGATTGGACGAGGCATCTATCAGTCAAGTACAGGAGAAAGCCGATTCGCGCGTGTGAGTAAATATCAGAGCTATGATAATAACGGTTGTTTTAATGATGTGTGAGCTGATGTTTGTCGCATTGAGACGCTCTCAGAATGCAGTTATAATGCAGATATGTGGCATAATGCTCATATTTTTGTCTTATATTATATGGTATATAGATTTTTCCCTGAATAACAGCACGAGTGCATGCGATATTATTATACAGTTCAAGTTAATATTGTTAACAATGTTCCCTCTGAACAATGCGGCCGCGCAGAGAGAATAAAATGCCGCGCACAGACGCGAAATGAGGGGAGAAATTAATTTGATTGTAGTTTAAATGAGAAATGATTGCAGTGCTCTGTTCAACCGCTAGAGAGTTATTAGCGTTATAGCGCTATAGTGTTAGAAGTGTTATAGTGCGGTCTAATGGCTCAATATGAGAGGCGACGTGAAATAAAACCTCGCCATGTTTTAAAGAGTGGCTCGATTAAGTGGTGGAAATAACGTATGATAGGCACAGACAGTACGGTAACAAAACAGACATTTACAGTTACACACCAGTGCAAACTCAAAACACCTCAGTGTCAGATCTGTGTGTGTGCTTTGGGTTTCAGAGATGTGTAGATTACTATAAAAGAGTTTAAAAACTGATAGGCTATAATATCAGTTTAAATACTTCAATTAGTTTTTATATAATAATAATGAATGTTATGTGTAATGCACTTTACATTTCTGCAATCTCAAAGTGCTACAGAGCATCTAGAAGTACAATAAAAAAATTAAAATAAAACATTTCATTTTTATATTGTATTATAGTCTGTTATAATTATATTTTAAGCATAATAAAGAATTCATGTCGCAAGGGGTTTGTTTTGGGATCCTTGCCATTAAAAAGTAAAAAAAAAAAAAACGAATATAATTTTTCTAAATTCATAAGCAATAAACAAACATTAAATCTGATGGTTTAATTCTGCCTGTTGCCAATAAAAACAATCTCAGTGTAACTGCTCACTGTTTTTCATATTATATTGTTTTGGGGGAGATTTTTAATAGTTTTTCGTGGTAAAGAAGACTTGTACAGTTAATAGCATTGTAAAAATGTTAAAAAAAAGTCTAATTAAAATGTGCTTTTTTTATTTTTTTGTTATTTAAAATATCACTAAGGTTCAATAGTAAAATAGAAGTGGGTCATTAAAGTTAAAAGTTACAACTGCATGATGAAACCAGTTTTGTGTGTGTGTGTGTGTTTACGGATGCTGTACAAGTCTGGTGTAAAGAATGTTTTTGCTCAGGTGACCAAAATGTCCGCCCAATAGAGAAAAGTGGAACATTGATTGTTAATAACATTTTTCTCCTGCCGCAGCTGCTGTACTTTCTGCTTGGCTTGATTGACAGATGTCTCGTCCAATCAACAGCAAGTAT
>CM040916.1:53464730-53514730 GCA_023029165.1 Gobiocypris rarus
CAGACATTTTCACTAGTAACCATGTAATTATTGATATGAAAAATATGATTTTTACTGTGAAAATTTAATTATTGATATCAAAAATAATGATTTTTACTGTGAAAATGTAATTATTGATAACAAAAAATGTTAATTTTACTTTGAAAATGTAATTATTGATATAAAAAATTATGATTTTTACTGTGAAAATGTAATTATTGATATAAATTGTTTTACTGTGATAATGTGATTATTGATATCAAAAAATATTTTTACTGTGAAAATGTAATTATTGCTATAAAAAATGCCATTGTTACTAGTAAAAATCTAATATCTGATATCAATAATTAGCATTTTAACGAGTGGAAATTAAATTGTTGATATCAAGAATTCATATCTTGGGAATGAATAAACGTCAAAACGGCTTGCCATATTTTTACTAGTAACAATCACATTCATGATATCAGAAATTAACATTTTCATACATGAGAATCAAATTATTGGTATAAAAGAAATTCAATTTTTTCTAGTAGCAGTTCAATTGTTGATATCAAGATATAATTTGCACTGGTAACCACGTAATTATTGATATAAAAAATTATGATTAGTAAGAATTGTATTTCTGATGTGAAATGGGAATTTCGGCTAGTAAGGAATGAATTCTTGATATCAACTATTGAATCTGAATGGCAGTCTATGGTGACGATTAACTAGTGAAAATACAATTACAGATATCAGGAATCATAGTTTTACTAGTTGAAATTCAATTTTTGAAATCAAGAATTCATATTTCTAAGAGTGACGTCATTGTTGATATCAGGAATTCATATCTTGTGAATGAATAAAAGTCATGTGATGAGTTTTTGGAGCTGTCTCTCATTGGTTCTCTGTATCTGATGTTCATTGTCTGGTGTTGTTTGTGTTTTCTGCACACTGTTGCGTGGCATTATCTTTGACCATCTGTGTGTTGGCTCTCGGCAGCTCGGCTCAGGCAGGGAATTGTGGGAAGGCTGACAGGTCTTCGGGAGCTGTCCCTGGTGCTGAAAGCACACGTGTGATTCTGCGGTCCTGGCCACACACACATTCTCAGCTACAGTGGGTTCATGTCTGCTGAATACACACCAGGTGAGCAGGACACAGTGATTAACTCAACTTTAATATCAGTTATGAATGTGGCTTTTAATGATTTTCTATTATTTTCAAGAAATGGAAAAACACTTTGGCTTTATATATCGCCAGACAATTGCATGTGTCATTATATTAATAATCAAGCTTCAAATGAAGTTACAAGGTTTTGACCAGCGAATTTGGGACATATATGTTTTGTCCATCATTAGAACGGACAGTGCATTATGTTTTCATCGACTTACGGGTTATTAAGTTTACTGTAGCTTTAAGGACGCTCAGATTTTACTGTAATTTGGCCAAAATCTCATGTTATTAAAGGGGACATATTATGCAAAACTCACTTTTAGAACAGATGTGTGTGTAAACAACCAGCCTATAATGGTAAAAATCCACATTAATCATTATCAATCTCTCATATTTCCCTCTTCTCCGCCGTAAGAGTAGGGAAGCCCCGCCCATGCCTGTTGCTGATTGGCCCTTTAGCATAGACACGCCCCTGAGTGAGAAGCACAGACGCCGCTTCTGTTTCCTCGCTGTATCAGCGCTCGAGTATTACAGTGTGTGCGCCACAAACATCACTAATGTACACACGAGACTATAGACTTCAGGCATCCGAGCCACTAATAAAAATATTCTATGAAGGAGATGAGCCGAAGAATGACGGGAAAATGTTATATATGTGCACAAATCATTTTACGCATGACTGCTTCACCAACGAGGGTCAGTACTAACGCTTCGAGCGATAACTTCATATCCAGAACACGTGAGGATGGACTTCATCTTCTGTGAATGTGTGCTAATGTCCTTCTGAATGAGCTAAACGCTGTACAGCTAACACGGCTAAAGTTAGCCTCGTGTCTGACTGTATTCACAGAGACTAGAGCTGTCGTTAGTTTGATCCTGAAAACACTCGCCGTCTGCGTCATTCATAAACACATTTATTATGCTTTGTATTGTCAGTTCCCACACGAGCACCGATACAACACTTTATAGGTTAACATGACGGCACATGCTAGTCGAGGAGCTGAATCAGCGTAACTCCACATCAGCTAAAGCTACATCAATGATCCACTCAGCGTGGAGCTCTTCCCGAGTCTCTCATGTGTCCACTCCGGATCAAACATGTGCAGCTGCTCCACAACAGCTGATTCCTGGCATCTGTCTGAGTGAGATTGGCCTGTTTTGTTGTTGACGGAGTCTCTGAAGCTCGTGTAAAGGCTCCGCCCTCTTCTGAAAGGGAGCAGCAGCTCATTTGCATTTAAAGGGACACACACAAAAACTGCACTGCTCACTCACAAATAGGGGCAAATTTGACAAGTTATAATAAATGATCTGGGGGTATTTTGAGCTGAAACTTCACACACACATTCTGACGACACCAGAGACTTATATTACATCTTGTGAAACATCCCTTTAAAGATGAAGTGCTTCGCACAGGCTATTTAAGACAGTATTGACAATGAGTTGACGACAAATGCTAGACTGAGACACTCTTCTCCGCACTTCAAATACATAAAACATTATATATATATATATAGATATATATATAGATATATATATATATATATTAGGGCCGGGACTTTAACGCGTTAATTAAGATTAATTAATTGCATGACTTTAACGCGTTAATTAAGATTAATTACGAAAAAATAAATAGCAATTTTAACTTATTTTTGCACCGCAGAACGTTTTTCAATGAATGAGTTTCGGTGGACCGATTATACTGGAACACCAATAGCGTTCTTGACTTCTGAACACAACAAACCACAGTGAAGATGAACGGAGAAGCTGACGAGACTGCTTTGTTTGGCCCGTGGATGGGAAATTTAGTTTTAAAAAACGAAAGGATGGAAGCGTCGACAAGAGCATGGTTGTGTGGAAGCTATGCAACAAGGAATTTGCGTATCGAGCCTCAAATATCACCTCAACGCAAAACGCTGGACATAAATAAATAAGCTTAATCAACAAAATTTGGTTTATGTTTTAGTCATTATTCAATGGTATACTAAAAATCCATGTGAAAAAAATTACTTCTCACTGTTCTCAGGTCAAATATTTATATGCAATTAAAATGTGATTAATTAATTACAAAGCCTCTAATTAATTAGATTAATTTTTTTAATCGAGTCCCGGCCCTAATATATATATATATAGTGATTCTTGAGTAAAGAAAATGCTGTATTTATTCACACAACTAGCTCTTTATTTACCATTGCATTGCAAACAAGCAGAGATGTTAAAAAGTCACGATAGAGATGGGCGGAGTTATGAGGTTTGACTGACAGTTTGAGGAGCTAATAGAGTTATGAGGTTAAGTCACAAGCTCTTTTTAATACCTTTATACACAGACAGACGTGAAGGATGACTAATAGTAATCATTTTTGAAAACTATTTTTTTTTAAATTGACGAAATATGGAGCTATGAGGCAATGTAAAGCACTTATTTCTTATGTAAAGCACTTTGAATTGCCATTGTGTATGAAATGTGCTATATAAATAAACTTGCCTTGCCAATGCCTGACAGCAACGATATAGTGCTTTACACAAAAGCAGCTTCACATTAATAAACATGAAAATAACATAATTCATCAAGTATGAAACGACTTCAAATTTTGTCATGTCATCAATTCAGTTTAATAACAGTGTGGATGTCACTCAATTCATTTCAAATTTTGTTAAATGGATAATATTAGTGAATAAACATGTATATATATTAGGGGTGTAACGGTGCGTGTATTCTCCCCGAACCATCACGGTCTGGTGCATACACACAGGCGAAAAAGCGTAATATTGCATAATATTGCAATCCACTATTGTCACAGCATTATTAATGAACTCTCACACGCAAAGACAAATCTTACCACCCCTACAAACAAATATGAGTTATGCAAGAGTGCATTCTACTGTCTGTTCGAAATAAATGAGTTAAAATAGTTTTTTTCAATATTCAGTCGATGCATAAGGTTTCCAAAGTCAAAATCCTGTTAAATAATCATGATCTTAATATTGACCAAAATAACCCTATTCAAGCGGCCCTAATCCAACTTCACGATTCCCAGCATTAGACAGGCTTGCATGTGTGAAGCCGAGCTCTCCGCAGGTAAAGCATCCGTCAGCTTTCATAAGACTTCACTGCGGCTCGACAGCAAGCGTTTGCGCAGACAATCGTATCGCTGAAGCTCATTTCACGCTGATGCCCACACATGAGGATGAAGAACACGCTGTCCCTTCATCAGCGAGAGCCCGAGCCGCTCAGTCCAACACGCCATCATCATGCTTTAAACAGACGTCTAGCAGAACTGTCATACTCGGATCAAAACACACAGACACACACAACCATCTAGCACAACACTGACTTTCTCCACTGGGAAATTGATTTTAAACGATATAAACCTTTAAAGTCTGCCCTGCTGTGAGCTACGAGGTTGTTAATCCGTGCGATTTGCCCATATTATTTCATCTTATTTTAAAAATAATTGTGGTAACTAAACTACATTACCCATGATGCTGTGCATCAGAGTTGAAAAAAGCAACAGGCTCCATCTCATTAGCTCCGCCCACTCCCATGAAGCACTGTAAATGATGTAATCGAGTTGAAAAATGCTCAGTTTTGTTGTTGTGATATAAATCACGGGTTATTTAGTGGAAAACTACACACAAAGCACACAAACAATGCATCACCATGACAAAATGCAATGCTGCCGATGCATCAACTTACGCAAACACATGGAAAAAAACATTTTATATCTTGAGTTTATAGATTTTCTTGTAACCACTGGACGTGAGAGCCGTTTAACAAACAATTTACAGGGCAAAGTGTTCCTCTCATGTTCCCTAAACAAGGCCTTCGTGCACCCAAATAAAAATGCACTCTTCGCCGCAGTGCATTATGGGACGCTTCTTCTGTTGTGTTGACGATGATGATGATGATGATGATGATATGTGATTAGAGACCGACTGTTTCTTTTAAAAGTCAAACGGATCAGGCAGCTTCATCAACGCCAATAGATTGCAAACGAACATGACTGTGTGTGAATGAACTAATGCACAATCATCCAAGCCATCTCTGGTTCATACTGGAAGAATAGTGCATTGTTAATAACTGCTTTGAAAATATTGTTTGTTGCTAGTTCATGTTAGTAAATGCATAAACTAATGTTGAAAATGAGACTTATCAGTTTAAACTGTGTTTTCAGTAAAATAAAAATTATAATCATTAATTTTATAAACTGTAATTTTGTGCAGTTTATGATTTACAGTTTCTGTAGCCAAAACAATGGCTTGATATTGTTGTACGTAACATTTTAGATATTTTCTGTTTCAAAGATTATTAACCTTATTAATGCTTGAGTGTTGTGGGTGGTTGCTGGAGCGTTGCTAAGATGTTATGGGTTGCTAGGGCGTTGCTAAGATGTTCTGGGTTGATAGGGCATTGCTAGGGTGTTGCTAAGATGTTCTGGGTTGCTAGGGTGTTGCTAAGATGTTCTGAGTTGCAAGGAAGTTGCTAGGGTGTTGCTAAGATGTTCTGGGTTGCTAGGGTGTTGCTAAGATGTTCTGGGTTGCTATGGTGTTGCTAGGGAGTTGCTAAGATGTTCTGGGTCGCTAGGGTGTTGTTAAGATGTTCTGGGTTGCTGGGTGTTGCTAAGATGTTCTGGGTTGCTAGGGTGTTGCTAGGGCGTTGCTAAGATGTTCTAGGATGCTAGGGTGTTGCTAAGATGTTCTGGGTTGCTAGGGTGTTGCTAAGATGTTCTGGGTTGCTAGGGCGTTGCTAAGATGTTCTGGGATGCTAGGGTGTTGCTAGAGCGTTGCTTAGATGTTCTGGGTTGCTAGGGTGTTGTTAGGGTGTTGCTAAGATGTTGTGGGTTACTAGGGTGTTGCTAAGATATGTTGTGGGTTGCTAGGGCATTGCTAAGATGTTCTGAGATGCTAGAGCATTGCTAGAGCATTGCTAAGATGTTCTGGGTTGCTAGGGTGTTGTTAGGGCGTTGTTAAGATGTTCTGGACTGCAAGGGGGTTACTAAGATGTTATGGGTTGCTAGGGTGTTGCTAGGGTATTGCTAAGATGTTCTGGGATGCTAGAGCGTTGCTAGAGCATTGCTAAGATGTTCTGGGTTGCTAGGGTGTTGTTAGGGCGGTGTTAAGATGTTCTGGGCTGCAAGGGGGTTGCTAAGATGTTATGGGTTGCTAGGGTGTTGCTAGGGTATTGCTAAGATGTTCTGGGATGCTAGAGCGTTGCTAGAGCATTGCTAAGATTTTCTGGGTTGCTAGGGTGTTGTTAGTGCGTTGCTAAGATGTTCTGGGTTGCTAGGGTGTTGTTAGTGCGTTGCTAAGATGTTCTGGGTTGCTAGGGTGTTGTAACCGCTGAAATGTCTTAAATATATTTTTAGGCTCCCGTTGTGGCAACATGGCCCATTATAGAGGTCAGCTGTGGTTAAATCTAAATCACTTAAAAATCACTACGAAAATATGCACTAAATCACTGTTTATTTTGGAATTAAAATATTCAGTGAATATTTTCGAACATGCTAGAGATGCTGTTATTTTTAAATCATTTAATTAAATTTTGTATATATTTTGAATATATTGTTTTTATTTTTGTATTTTCTGGTTGCTTTTTAATTTCGGTTAAGCTTTTATTCAATTTTGGTGTGTATTTGTGAAATTTCTAATTAGCTTTTTTTTTTTTACATGGCTATAAAATTTATATTTTTGTATATTGTTTTTTAAATGTTGATTGATTATAATAACCCTGCGGAGATGACAAGCACCATCCGTGGCATCTCTGTTATTGACACTAAAGATCTCTTTATTATTCGGGTTTATTTCGAGCTTTAGTCACTGATTGTTCCTGTGGCGTCTTTATTTAGATGTAATTAGTCGTTTTCCAGGATTTGCGAGGCATTCCAGATTTTGAACAATGGATAATTGCAGAGTCAGTTTGACTCAAGGTCTAAATATAGGAAGAGGCTTTTGTTAAAATAGTGTAGAAGTAATGATGGTGTTAATTTGGCTTGATTTAAACAGCAGATTGAGCTTCTTCTAACCATCTGTATCCAGAGCCCTGGTCCTTCATAACAACCAGAAGAATTAAAGGGGCCATGACATGAGAAATCAAAATTACCTTCATCTTTTGACATCTAAGAGGTCTTTGTGCCTTTAAAGAGGTCATGACAGGGGTGATGTTCCTTGAGGTTCACTTATATTGTTAATAAAGCGAAAAAACGATTATTTTCAACCCTCATTCTGAGCCTCTGTCTGAAATGATCAGTTTTTAAGGCGCGGCTCCTTTAAGGCTTGTCAGTAAACGCCCTCTGTTCTGATTGGCTAACGTCATTGAAACAGTATCAACATCCACGCTATTGAAAACATTATCTATATATACTGATCAGACATAACATTATGACCACCTTCCTAATATTGTGTTGCTGCCAAAACAGGCCTGACCCTTCGAGGCATGGACTCCCATAGACCCCTGAAGGTGTGCTGTGGTATCTGGCATCAAGATGTTAGCAGCAGATCCTTTAAGTCCTGTAATATCACAGGAGGTTCACACCAGAACATTGCCCAAAGCATCACCTCCGCCGGCTCGCCTTCTTCCCATAGTGCATCCTGGGGCCATGTGTTCCCCAGGTAAGCCACACACACACACCCGGCCATCCACGTGATGTAAAAGAACACGTGATCATCAGACCAGGCCACCTTCTTCCATTGCTCCGTGGTCCAGTTCTGATGCTCACGTGCCACTGTTGGTGCTTTCGGCGGGGTCAGGGGTCAGCATGGGCACCCTGACTGGTCAGCGGCTATGCCGCCCCATACTCAACAAACTGCGATGCTCTGTGTATTCTGACCCCTTTCTATCAGAACCAGCATTAACTTCTTGAGCAGTTTGAGCTCCAGTAGCTCGTCTGTTTGATCGGACCACACGGGCCAGCCTTCGCTCCACACGTGCATCAATGAGCCTGGGCCGCCCATGACCCTGTGGCCGGTTCTCCACTGTTCCTTCCTTGGAGCACTTTTGATAGATCCTGACCACTGCAGACCGGGAACACCCCACAAGAGCTGCAGTTTTGGAGATGCTCTGACCCAGTCGTCTAGCCATCACAATCTGGCCCTTGTCAAACTCGCTCAAATCCTTACGCTTGCCCATTTTTCCTGCTTCTAACACATCAACTCTGAGGACAAAATGTTCACTTGCTGCCTAATATATCCCACCCACTAACAGGTGATGAAGAGATCATCAGTGTTGTTCACTTCACCTGGTCATAATGTTATGCCTGATCGGTGTATAACCATAATGTACAGATAAAGCATAATTAAATAATTTACTTATGGTTTGGTCAGCACATCTGTAAACTGTATCAGTGTAGACAGCATCAGTCGTTATAATGGCTTGAGTTTGCTTTAGACGCGACGCTCACATCCAGTTTAGGCCAGCTCCAAAAATGGCTTGTTTGGATATTGCGGGATCTGTGATGTCATGCAGGTAAATATATTTGCATATGCCCGCCTCCAGAGCAAGACATCGATCAATAGTTTTACATCATCACATCATAGGCCCGCCCACTGGCGTTCAGTCGTGTAACGTTTGCGATAATGTTTACAATAGTGAGTGGGCGTTGATGCAGTTTCCTTGGCAATGACGTTAGCCAATCAGAACAGTGGGCGTTTACTGACGATCCTTAAAGGAGCCACGCCTTAAAAACTGATCATTTCAGAAAGAGGCTCAGAGTGAGGGCTGAAAATAATCATTTTTCCACATATACATTTGTTTTTTTGTTGTTGTTGGTTCATTTATTAACATTATTGAAGTGAACATCAAGGAAAATATTTTTTTTTAAATCATGTTATTACATCGTTTAGAGAGCATAAGAATCAAATGAAATTGTTTTTTTTTTTTTGTTGAAAAATGATATTTTACCCATATGTTATGCTATGTCCTCGTACTGTTAGTGGACACCAGGACTCGGTTATTTAAAAAATAAAATGACATGACATGTATAGGCAAAACCAATGTGATTTTATTTCATTCTCCAATCAATTTTTAGGTCTAGGTTTGTTTAAAGATGATTCTCATCTATGTTATGAAATATATAACGGAATTAATTCATATATCATTTTGCTTTATGCAATTTGTGGGTGTAATGACCATACCTGGCTTTTCCCATTCAATGCAATGCATCTATACACTCTCTAATTTGTTCTTGGAGCAGCGTGTAATAAAAAAAGAAGTGTAATAATGGGAGTAATAGTTTTCATAATAATATCTAATATTTTATAGCAACATTGATATGTAATTTTTTTCCCTGTTCACTTGTCGTGTCTCCTAAAATGCCTGATAAACATGCATTAAGTCCCGGTGTCTCTACATGTATGAAATCAATGGCCTGTTTTGTAACAGAAAGTCATATTTTGATGGTCATTTATAACAAACAATTTGAATCGCTCAGTCATTTTTAAAGACTGGGGAGAATTTGTAGTCCTGGTGAAACCTCAAATCATTTGGTATCTCTGAAAAGGCCTGAATGTGCTCTTTACAGGACATCCAGACTGAAACTTTGACATGTATGGAGTCAGAGACGTGCACTGAAATATAATGTCCTCGTGCGAGAACAGTTGCACCCAGAAGGTTTACTTCCAGTTCTACTGCATTAAAACATTAAAAATGCATTGACATATTGTGATTTGTCTTTTTATTCTATCAAACATTTCGTTTACAGATTGTGACCGACACCTCAGATCTTCACTCATGCAATGGTTTTAATGATTATGTAAAGTAGTGAACATGGTGAAGCTGCCACAGAAAGTTCATCACGATCAACTCAGTAACTAGAACAGAGCTAAAAGGGATCATATTCCACTGGCAAAATTCATTTAAAATGCAGAAATCTGGTTAATTTCGCGGTGTTATGTGGCATATGCCTCTCTCGGAGAGCATCAGCGCTGAGCAAAAGACCTCCGTCAGCAGCGAGAGTTGCTGAATCATGCAGCGCAAGACTCGGATATTCACACACACTGCCAAAAACAACCAAATATTCCTCCTCGAGATATAATATACAGTCCAAAAACACTTCAGAGGAAAACAAGAGACTGTCGCTGAATTCATTTTCCGTTTTTATACCGATTTATTTGATATTATGTGAGTGCTGCCAATTCTGAGTAACGCTAATGTTGATTAAAACCAGTCAATCACATATATATTATACATCCTTAGAAATTGCATCATGTTTCAGACTGTACCTAAGTGATATAATGTGCCATCTTCCTTCTTAATATTCATAATGCGTCACACTGAAAAGCTTGAAATCAGTTTCATTAATTATGCCCTTTTCTCAATTTGTGCCTCATGATTGATGCTTTAGTGTTGTGGGTGGTTGCCAGGGCTTTCCTAAGATTATCTGGGTTGCTAGGGTGTTGCTAGAGCGTTGCTAAGATGTTCTGAGTTGCTATGGTGTTGCTAGGGCGTTGCTAAGATGTTCTGGGTTGCAATGGTGTTGCTAAGGCATTGCTAAGATGTTCTGAGTTGCTATGGTGCTGCTAGAACGTTGCTAAGATGTTCTGGGTTGCTAGGGTGTTGCTAGGGCGTTGCTAAGATGTTCTGGGTTGCTAGGGTGTTGCTAGGGCGTTGCTAAGATGTTCTGGGTTGCTATGGTGTTGCTAGGGCATTGCTAAGATGTTCTGGGTTTGCTAGGGTGTTGCTAGAGCATTGCTAAGATGTTCTGGGTTGCTATGATGTTGTTAGGGCGTTGCTAAGATGTTCTGGGTTTGCTATTGTGTTGCTAGGGCATTTGCTAAGATGTTCTGGGTTGCTTGGGTGTTGCTAGATCGTTGCTAAGTGTTTTTTCTTTCTAGCGCTTTGAGTACCTAGAAAAGTGCTATATAAATGTAACTAATTACGAATTACTAAAATGTTCTGGGTTGCTTGGGTGTTTCTAAGATGTTCTGGGTTGCTAGGGTGTTGCTAGGGCATTGCTAATATGTTCTGGGGTGCTATGGTGTTGCTAGGACATTGCTAAGATGTTCAGGGCTTGCTATGGTGCTGCTAGATCTTTGCTAAGTGTTTTTTCTTTCTAGCGCTTTGAGTTCCTAGAAAAGTGCTATATAAATGTAACGGATTACAAATTACTAAGATGATCTGGGTTGCTTGGGTGTTGCTAGGGCATTGCTAAGATGTTCTGGGTTGCTATGATGTTGCTAGGGCGTTGCTAAGATGTTCTGGGTTGCCATGGTGTTGCTAAGATGTTCTGGGTTGCTATGGTGTTGCTAGGGTGTTGCTAAGATGTTCTGAGTTTGCAAGGGTGTTGCTAAAATGTTATGGGTTGCTATGGTTTTGCGAATGCATTGCTAAGGTGTTCTGGGTTGCTAGGGGGTTGCTAAGATGTTCTGGTTTGCTAAGGTGTTGCTAGGGCATTGCTAAGATGTTCTGGGTTGCTATGATGTTGCTAGGGCGTTGCTAAGATGTTCTGGGTTTGCTATTGTGTTGCTAGGGCATTTGCTAAGATGTTCTGGGTTGCTAGGGTGTTGCTAGATCGTTGCTAAGTGTTTTTTCTTTCTAGCGCTTTGAGTACCAAGAAAAGTGCTATATAAATGTAACGGATTACTAAGATGTTCTGGGTTGCTAGAGCATTGCTTAGATGTTCTGGGTTGCTATGGTGTTGCTAGGGCGTTGCTAAGATGTTCTGGGTTGCTAGGGTGTTGTTGGGTGTTTTAAAAGACTGTACCCACGTGATATAATGTGCCATCGTCCTTCTCAATATTCATAATCCGTCACACTGAAAAGCTTGATATCAGTTTCATTAATTATGCCCTTTTCTCAATTTGTGATTTATGTTTATGATGCTTGTTGTGGGTGGTTGCTAGGGCGTTGCTAAGATGTTCTGGGTTGATAAGGCGTTGATAAGATATTCTGGGTTGCTAGAGTGTTGCTAAGATATTCTGGGTTGCTAGGGTGTTGCTAAGATATTCTGGGTTGCTAGAGTGTTGCTAAGATATTCTGGGTTGCTATGGCGTTGCTAAGATGTTCTGGGTTGCTAGGGTGTTGCTAAGATGTTCTGGGTTGCTATGGCGTTGCTAAGATATTCTGGGTTGCTAGAGTGTTGCTAAGATATTCTGGGTTGCTATGGCGTTGCTAAGATGTTCTGGGTTGCTAGGGTGTTGTTGGGTGTTTTAAAAGACTCCTGCACCCTGGGTATCTGGATGTGCATCTGAGGGTTTTTTCACCTGTTTATTATTATTTTTTTGCATGAATGAAATCAAATGTGTTCTGTTTGTATTGAGACAATGTCATGCAACATTAGAGAAAGTCTGCGTAAAAGGGCAGATAATTGTTGTGTTTGATGCATTGGTATCTGTCTTGTGCAGGTTGTGTATCACAAAGGTGAATCGGCATCAGCTTCATCTCTCACAGTGTTTCTGTGATGAGTTCTTGATCTTACTGGTGCATTATTATTATTATTATTATAGTGATTATAAAAGGACAGATTTCACTAATGATGATAATGATGCACTAATGCATATTGAAGAACGCACTATGAATGACTATTGAGGGGGATTATGTAAGTAGATTTAGATGTGTTGTTGTGAAAATGGCTGGTGATGTGATGATCCTCCATCATGCCTCAATAACATCTAAAGGTTATCATCATCACGATGACCTTTGCATAACATTGAGACATGACTGAGCTGGAATATAAGACTAATGCTGCATGCATTTGCTTTATTACTGTATATTATTGTGTACTATCTATGATATGTGATATATATAATAAATGAATGGCTTACTTCCCCACGAAGTTCTCGAGCACGGAGCTTTTCCCGGCGCTCTGTCCGCCCACCACCGCGATCTGCGGCAGGTCCAGCTCCGCGTTCTGTCCGATGGCGGAGAAGGCATCCTGCATTCGGTTGACCAGAGGAATCAGATCCTCCATCCCCCGGTTCCCCATCGCGACTGACCGGCACCTGCTCGAGCTCTCCCCGGAGAAACAGCGATCCCGCTTTCAGGACGGCTTATTTCGGCATTGATTTATTCCGGAGCTCTTCTTGTCTTTCTCTCTCTCTCTTTTTCTATCTCTATGTGCGTCTGTCTCTGTCCGCAGTCCTCCTGAGATGATGAGCTGCTTTTCTCAGAGCGCGCGCTCGGGCACGCGCTTGCAGCTCCGCGTCCTCACACTAGGCGGCGCGATTGTCAAATTTAAAGCAATCTCCTTTCAGTAGGACGACTACAGGTCCTTCTCAAAAAATTAGTATATTGTGATAAAAGTTCATTTTTTTCCATAATGTAATGATAAAAATTAAACTTTCATATATTTCAGATTCATTGCACACCAACTGAAATATTTCAGGTCTTTTATTATTTTAATACTGATGATTTTGGCATACAGCTCATGAAAACCCAAAATTCCTATCTCAAAAAATTAGAATATTTCATCCGACCAATAAAAGAAAAGTGTTTTTAATACAAAAAAAGTCAACCTTCAAATAATTATGTTCAGTTATGCACTCAATACTTGGTGGGGAATCCTTTTGCAGAAAAGGCGCTTCTGCCGCTGTTTCTGGTTCAAAAGTGGCTTGACCTGGGGAATGCGGCACCTGTAGCCCATTTCCTGCACACGCCTGTGCACGGTGGCTCTGGATGTTTCTACTCCAGACTCAGTCCACTGCTTCCGCAGGTCCCCCAAGGTCTGGAATCGGCCCTTCTCCACAATCTTCCTCAGGGTCCGGTCACCTCTTCTCGTTGTGCAGCGTTTTTTTCCACACTTTTTCCTTCCCACAGACTTCCCACTGAGGTGCCTTGATACAGCACTCTGGGAACAGCCTATTGGTTCAGAAATGTCTTTCTGTGTCTTACCCTCTCGCTTGAGGGTGTCAATGATGGCCTTCTGGACAGCAGTCAGGTCGGCACCCACTATCCATTTATCCATCCACCCATCATCCATCCACCATCCATTCACCCATCATTCATCCACCTCTATCTATCCACCCATCATTCATCCACCATCCATCCACCCATCATTCATCCACCTCTATCTATCCACCCATCATCCATCCATCCATTCATATATCTATCCACCCATCATTCATCCACCATCCATCCACCCATCATTCATCCACCATCCATCCACCCATCATTCATCCACCTCTATCTATCCACCCATCATTCATCCACCATTCATCCACCCATCATTCATCCACCTCTATCTATCCACCCATCATCCATCCATCCATTCATATATCTATCCACCCATCATTCATCCACCTCTATCTATCCACCCATCATCCATCCATCCATTCATCTATCTATCCACCCATCATTCATCCACCATCCATCCACCCATCATTCATCCACCTCTATCTATCCACCCATCATCCATCCATCCATTCATATATCTATCCACCCATCATTCATCCACCCATCATTCATCCACCATCCATCCACCCATCATTCATCCACCCATCATTCATCCACCTCTATCTATCCACCCATCATCCATCCATCCATCCATCCATTCATATATCTATCCACCCATCATTCATCCACCATTCATCCACCCATCATTCATCCGCCATCCATCCACCCATCATTCATCCACCATCCATCCACCCATCATTCATCCACCTCTATCTATCCACCCATCATTCATCCACCATTCATCCACCCATCATTCATCCACCTCTATCTATCCACCCATCATCCATCCATCCATTCATATATCTATCCACCCATCATTCATCCACCATCCATCCACCCATCATTCATCCACCTCTATCTATCCACCCATCATCCATCCATCCATTCATATATCTATCCACCCATCATCCATCCATATATCTATCCACCCATCATTCATCCATCATTCATCCACCCATCATCCATTCACCCATCATTCATCCACCTCTATCTATCCACCCATCATTCATCCACCTCTATCTATCCACCCATCATTCATCCATTCTATCTATCCACCCATCATCCATCCATCCATTCATATATCTATCCACCCATCATTCATCCATCATTCATCCACCCATCATCCATCCACCCATCATTCATCCACCCATCATTCATCCACCTCTATCTATCCACCCATCATCCATCCATCCATCCATATATCTATCCACCCATCATCCATCCACCCATCATTCATCCACCCATCATTCATCCACCTCTATCTATCCACCCATCATCCATCCATCCATTAATCTATCTATCCACCCATCATTCATCCGCCATCCATCCACTCATCATTCATCCACCCATCATTCATCCACCTCTATCTATCCACCCATCATCCATCCATCCATATATCTATCCACCCATCATTCATCCATCATTCATCCACCCATCATCCATCCACCCATCATTCATCCACCCATCATTCATCCACCTCTATCTATCCACCCATCATCCATCCATCCATTAATCTATCTATCCACCCATCATTCATCCACCATCCATCCACTCATCATTCATCCACCATCCATCCACTCATCATTCATCCACCTCTATCTATCCTCATCATTCATCCATCCAATCCATCCAACTAAATATAAGGAATAAATGGATAAGGATATATTAATATCCCAGTACAAAACAGCAGAACACAAAAATAAACAAAATAATAACATAAAAACTAAAAAGGACAGCATTATATAAATGTATTTCCTGGAAAAAAACCACTTTCTTTGTGAAACAGGCAAAAACACTAAACATACACAAACTTAATCAACCAATTTAGTTTATGCAGTAAACAAGTAAAATGAACAAAATGCACAAAATATACAATGATACAAAATGCATTGAAAAATTGTGCAATGCAAAGCAGAAGGTCACTCATTATAACACTTCTAAAATGCAAATGTGACCTTTTAAACAGTTTTGATTGGAGAACATAAATTACACTCTAGACAAAAAAAAATAATAATAATACAACGTCTTTGATAAACGCCATGTTTCCGTCTGTCAGTGCAGGCGCTTGAGTGAGTGCGACGCGCCGTGTCTCCGCCAGTCCTGCGGGGGGCGCTGTGTGCCGCGCTGCCGCCACTGCCGCGCTGAGACCGGTGAGAGTGTGTTAGCAGCACGGCGCTAATGTGACAGAGGAAGTTTCAACAGGCTGTCGCTCTTTTCTCCTCTATTAAACACACAACCCCGGCAGCGAAGTTGGTGAGTACTAGCTTTTATTCTGCAGATAAATGGACGCCAAGGTTCAAAATACCCATATTGTGAGAGAGGCTTGTGGGCGGGCGCTGATGTTGTCGTGTTTATGACAGCTAGCGCGTTAGCACATAGCGCACAGATAAAGATTACGGCTGTGTCCTAAACGCAGCGAGTTTCGCATCTAGACAGCATCTTAAGGCGCAATCGCAGCTGTGTGGCTCGTGTGAGTGCTGCTGTGTGCGCCTGGGATGCCCTGGATGATGCTGTGTAGGGAGCGAGGGGTCGAGCCGCGGGGGTTTGTTTTGTCTGGGTTTGTTTGTTCGCTCTTCATCCTCTCGGACCCCAGAGATGACCCTCCTCATCCTAACGTTTAAAAACAGCTTTCCTTTATAAACACGCACTTTATACGCCGAAAAGATGTCTAAAAATAGATTCTTCTCATTTACATTGCATTTTTGTTCTTACTTGCTAATATTTATGTTGTATTTAATATATTAATAACTAACTAATATTTTTAATTTCAATCACTTTTTTATTCATTTAATTATTGTAATCTATTTAATTGATTAATAACTAGTCTTGCTTATTTAATCACATTTTTATTATTTATTTTAATCTATTTAAATATGAAGGCTATTATATCTTAATTAATTTCCATCACCTTTCCTACTCTTTTAAATGTATTTATACATTTTTTTTATAAAAGATTTTGTAATTATTTATATAGATTTTATTTATTTTACAATATATTTATTCCTAATTGAATGTTTTAAATATATTAACTATATCACTTTTTATTAATTCATTTATTTATTTTAATCTAATCTATTAAATTGGTTAATAACTAATCTTGTTTATTTAATTGCATTTTTATTACTTTATTTATTTTAATCTATTTCAATATGAACGTTACAAATTTAAAATGAGCTTAATTAATTATTCTCGCTATAGTAATGCACTTTTAAATGTATTATTATTTTTTAATTTAAAAAATATTTTAATTTATTTGTTTATATAAATTGTATTTATTTTCAATCTATTTTTCTAATTAAATGGATTAATATACATTTAATCACCTTTTTATTAATTCATTTATTTATTTGAATCTAATCTATTAAAATGGTTAATAACTAATATTGTTTTTTTAATCACATTTTTATCAATGTATTTATTTTAATCTATTTCAATATGAATGTTATAAATTTATAATTAGCTTAATTAATTTACATAACCTTTTCTTCTCACTATAGTAATGTACTTTTAAATGTGTTATTTATTTAATTAAAAAAGTGTTTGTATTTATTTTTATATATTTATTCTAATTGAATTTATTTAATACACATTTTAATCGCCTTTTTATTCATTCATTTATTTAATTTTAATCAAATTATATATATTTAATTGATGAGTAACTGGCCTTTTTTTCATTTTAATCACTTTTTATTAATTCATTTTAATCTATTTAATTGATTAATAAATAATCTTATTTATATAATCACATTTTTATTAATTTATTTTCCTTTAATCTATTTTATAGAGTAATAACTAACTGATGTTATTCATCTATTAAATAATTGATTGTTATTAATAAATTAAAACTAACTCATATTTTTATTTACTTTATTTTATGTATTTTATTTTATGCGATATATAAATGTAAACTGACTTTCTGAGACGTTATGCTATTTTGATGATGCAGTTCTAATCATAATTGCAATTCAAAATAGTGAAATAAAAACTGCTGCTGTGTAACATTACCTAATGTGTGTGTGTGTGTGTGTGTGTTTACATGGAGTTCCTCTCCAGACTGAAGCGCTGTGGTGAATCTGAGCGACCCGTGTCAGGAGGATGTTCAACCCTCACCAGCACCAGCAGCAGCAGCAGTTTCAGCAGCATCTGCGTCAGCTCCAACAGCTGTTCCAGCAGCAGACGCCCCCGCCTCCTCCACCCCCACCTCCACCACCGCAGCCGCAGCCCGCCCATCACATCACACACCACCACCAGGCGGCACGGTGCGAGCTACGGCTTTCTTCACACATACTACATTCTTATAGTGTTGTCACGATACCAAAATGATGACTTCGATACGATACCAGACTAAAATACCTCGATACCGATACTAAATCGACACCACGGTCAAAATACCACCCAGTAAAAGTAATTGAATAATATGACAACAGAATATGTCTTATTACATTTTTTAACTAAAAACTCACGTGGCCCGCATGTTCCCGCCCTGGTTTTTGACCATTTCTTCTAATTGCAATTTTTTTATTTTATCTTTGTTTTTAAAAAATAAGCTAAAAATGCAAATTACGAACAATATGACCAAAACAGTGCTTTATTTTTCAGCTATCGGTCTGTTTAACAGTATAGCAAGTCAAGAAAGAAATACAAAAAACTGCTTAGTCTTCACTCAATAAATTAACTATCACTGATTCTTAATGAATATATTAAAATGATTTAGCCAGTCATGGGGTGGTTTTCTTGTGTTCATTGTTGTTTGATTAACATTAATCACACAGAATATTAGATCCGGCTTAACACCGATCCAATCACCTCAACTGTACACGTTCACTAAAGACACCCCCGACTGTGTTCCTGAATACTCACAGGATGTGCATTTTTACATATCTTTGACCATTGAAATCCATAATCCGAAAGAACTGAATCGCGATCGCATGTTGTCTGAAAGGCGTGTGCGGATCAGAGTCCGGCAGCGCGAGCACATTCCCGCACCGGGTTATATTTCCTCATGCGCGCATGTTTCTGTTGCTTTCTTTGTCATGCTGCGTGTAAATTTAACTCTTCAGCTTCCCGTGTTTAGTGAACGGTGGAGAGCTCTGCACACACATCCTGACTCCTGCTGTCACTCATCCACACCAATAAATACAGCTCTTATTAACGCGCGGCCCTTCTTAAAGTACCGATACTAATACAATTCCATATCGTACCGTTTGTAATAGCAGGGTATCGCAATACTTCTCTAGTACCGGTATATCGTGCAACACTACACTCTTATAATATCTACACTGAGTAATATGCATGAGTGTTGTGTTTGTGTTGTTAAACAGGCCAATGGGGGTCCCGGCTCCAGCTCCTCCATCTGCACGCATGGTCAACCTCTGCTCCGCCACTCAGACCCTCATCGCACCCAATCCCATGCTGCAAGGCGCTCTGCTCATGCAACAGATGCAGGGTAAACCCAGACACATGCTCGGTCATGTCATCCGAATATAGCAAGCACTATATTAAGATGCATGTAGACACTTAACCCCAGCGTTCCTCCTGAACCGCATGTGCAAGTTACTAGAGCTTTCAAGCACATACGTAGGCCGTAAATGTGACTATGGACCACAAAACCAGTCATAAGGGTCAATGTTTTGGGAAAGTAAGATGTATAGATCATCTAAAGCTGATAAATCATCTCTCCACTGATGTGTGGTTTGTTAGGATCGGACAATATTTGGAAAATCTGGAATCTGAGGGTGCAAAAACATCTAAATATTGAGAGAATCTCCTTTAAAGTTGTCTAAATAAAGTCCTTAGCACTACTAATAATACATTTCTGATATATTTACGGTGGGGCATTTACTAAATGTCCTCATGGAACATGATCTTAATATCCTAATGATTTATGGCATAAGAGAGAAATGGATAATTCTGACCCGTGTTATGTATTGTTGGCTATTGCCACAGATATACCCGTGAGACTTATTATTACTTAATATTAATGATAAAGGTCATGTTTTACCCTTAAATCTAATTTTCATCCTACTAAAATACTTTTCTGTAAAGCTGTCGGACATTTTAAATTTGAATTTACTTCTAACTCTATTAATTTTCTCCCGAGGGAAATTGTTTTGAAACGATATCTTGTAAATTCCTGGTATTTTGCATCAGTCTGCATTATTTCAGCTTATTTTTAAAATAGCAGCGGAATTCCTGGTGGAAAAACTACATTACCCATGATGCTGTGCAGATAATTCCACCAGTCAGAGAGTTTAAAAAAAAAGCAAAACATGCCAAATGTTTATATAATTTTTGAAAAGATCAATTTATGATGTTCGTGTGGTTTTTACATTCAAAAACATCATAATGAATAAGTAATAGGCTGTTTTCTACACTGGTTTTGAGGCTCTCTCCTGGGATTGGATAAGATTTGCATATTTAATGAGCTTCTGCTCTCCGGTCAGGCCACGTGAGGGATTGTTTTGAAAGCGGTAACCGGAATGATTCTCTGACAGGGCTCTCAAAACGCATTTATCAGACAAACACAATGATTTATCACTCATCCACCCGTGATTGATTGGAATATTTTTATTTTATTACTTGGCCTGCCCAATCGTTGGATATAAGCGCGGACAGCACACACACACGCTCTTCAAATATCAAGTCAAGAGAGTGAACAACGCAGATCAAGAAAAGAATGTTATTTCACTATTAAAAATCCACCGGCCTGCCGACGGGCTTATGCTTTGGTAGCCCGTCTGGAAAACACATAGCCCCGGGACGTTGGGCTTTGCGAGCCCTGGCTCATACATATCCGAGTCTGATCCCGAATCGCAATGAACCAACAAATAAAGGATTCCCAAGCCTGTGACAGCATGCTATGTTCTGTTAGACACGTACACATAATCATAACAATGCAATACTATCACATATAAAAACATGTTTTACTCACATAAGTGTGTTGCACCATTCCTGTCGGATCCATTGTGTTTAAATCTCAATATGTCTGCAAATCCAGTCTCGACCTGCATCTTGTTAACAAACAAACAATTTACAAACATTGATCAGTATATATCTGAGAGCTGTCGTTTTCTGGTGTCTATAAAAGCTTTTCTTTGACTAGCAAGGAAGTTTTCTGCTCTGGATATGACCTTTAATATATCAAAGGCTCAAGGGAAAGCTGACTTCTCAATTCATCACCCCTTTAAATTATATTGTGATTATATTCAACATGAAGAGATTTAGATTTCTCCATAGTTTTTAAGCTGTTCGCAATGCTTCATGGGATTGTAGTTCGTTCCCTCACTAAAGCCGTCTTTTCAGAATCGTTGTGCTTCAAATCAAAGTTTGTAGTGTTGTTATTCTCCTCGTAACGGGTCGGTGTGGTTAATGCCTTAACGAAGACTTTTTTATATCCCTATGGGAAAAAACTGAATGAAAACAATACTTCTGGATCCAGCGTCGCTGTAAAAGGGGCGGAGCTAATGCACTATTATTCTCTGTAGTGAGTAAAGTTTGATTGGGACAGTTTTCCCCAGTCATCTCAACCAGAATTCACCTCTAATTTGTGTCAGATCCTTGACATGTTCAATGAGTTTCACTCCTTCAGTCCTGCGATGTGTTTCTGTGACGTGCTGATTGGTTTCTCTCCTGTCTGAAGCAGGAAGCATGCGTGGCTTTGCTATGGGAGGGCAGCAGTTTCCTCAGTTCTTCACTCCCGGATCCAGAGCGTCTCTGCTGGGGCCCGTTCCAATGGGAGTGGCCATCAAAACCCCACACATGGGATTCCAGCGGCATTTCAATCCACACGCGCGCTACTTCAGCAATGTGAGTGGGTTAGAGCCGCACAATTAAACTTAAATCAGAATTATTGCATGTTCACATCAGTGCAAATCAAGAGAACATCCATTTGCATTGTTTATTAGGGGCCGAGCACCAAAGATTCAAAGGCACCTATTGTAATGGTTGACGTTCCTATTCTTCTGCTTTTGAGTCTATGGCATCCCAAAGAACCGTTTGCGGGAAAGTTATTAAATTTGGCACACTGGTAAAGGACTAGCCCAACATTAACCACACCAATTTTGGAGTCTCTAACTCAATCTCTCTAGCGCCACCACCTGTCCAAAGTTTCACTCATGTTGAGGTGGATACCTTTTGAACCGCAAGGGCTAGAAACTAAATTCTTAAACTAAAAGTTTTCCCGCCTTTTTGAATTTTGCGAATTCAAACTCTGATTTCGATGAAAATGTAACCACATCATCTTCAGACCATGGCGACAAAAAGTTTTGGAATTCAAGTCCTTAGACATGAGGCTGTATTTTCACAACGCTGACCATCGTATTCTGACCAAACTTGGTACATCACAAGCATGACCTGAGGTGACATGCTGTGTTTCGGCCCAGTGACCCACTAACTGATCCGGAGATATGAAAAATTTAACTTTTAGTCTAATCTCTAATGATATCCGATTTTCTCATATCGCCATTTTGAATTTTGTAGTTTTATGAACGCATTAGCGCATCGTTTAGAAAACTCAGTATGGGTCATCGGCACGATATCCTGAAGGAGCCTGAGACGTTTCGAGCCAGCGCCACCTAGTGGTAAAATCAAATAATCACATGCTGATAACGTTGGATCATTTGAACAGGAATCAATCACGTCGTTAGATTCCTGAATCCTTGCCGAATCCAACAATACCAAACATGCTAGGTTTTGTTGTGATCTAGCGCTTAAACAGCTTTCGTGAATATCTTCGAAACCGTTCGATCGCGACAAAACCACAGTAGGAAGATCAGAATAATAGCGGGTTGACTTTACATCAAATGCAAACATTTTGAGAGTAAATGGCAAAGTTGAGTGTTTGTCATTTGTTATATTCTCATAAATACAAACGTCAATAACTCGTAAAAAAGAAAGAGATATTTTAACCAAATTTGACACGCTTATGTATGGGGGTGCTCTGAGGACACACGCTAAAAACACGCTAAAAACGGTGGGATTGTGCCACTTGGTGGCGTAGCAACAGTAACTAAGGAGGGCGGGGCTTAGCGAAGGGTCAATTGAACAATATGAAATTGGCTCTAACTACAGTACCGTTGGTCTGATTGACTTCAAAATTAGCATGCATTGTCTTTGTCTCAGTTGCGATCATACTTCAATAAGACATCGGTGTACCTTTAAAAGCATAGCCGTCATTTAAAAAAAACAAAATGACAAAAGATCAAAAACTGTTTTATGGAAACTTGGTATGTGTTTTCGGCACCATGCCCTGAAGGCACTCAAAAAGTTTCAGGGCAATGCTCTATTGTGGTCTAAAGTTGTACTTAAATTGTATTATAAGCAATCTCATTACAGCTCAACCTTTTTGCTTGTCTTTATTTACTCATAGTTGCAGTTGTTCTGCTTCTGGCTTTGTTGAATGCTTTTGTTGTGCTTGGCCCCGATAATCACTGCTTGCTGCTATAATCTCATCTAGTTTCCATTTAGTTTATAATTTACATTAACACTCTTTACATTGAAAATTGGAACGGCAAGAAGCTTCTCTTAAAGGGACAGTGCACAGTTTATTAACCCTGAACTTGTTCCAAACCTGTATGAGTTTCTTTCTTCTGTTGAACACAAAAGATATTTTGAAGAGTGTTGGTGACCAAACAGCTGACGTTAGCCATTGACTACTATAGTATGGGGAAAAATTAAATAAGGGCCCATCAGCTGTTTGGACTGTGTGCTTGAACTGACATGCATATTTGCCTCGATCTGAACGTTCGCAGGAGTTTCAGGCACGTCAGCCAGACAGGAAGAGGGAAATCGAGCAGAAACCAGTGGGAAGCAGCCAATCAGAAGCCAGCAGCAGCAGAGGTATACGGAGGTCAAATATATTGTTAGCAGCTCTTGCTGTCAAAACAGATATAGAAATAACAGAGATATAAATTGTATATGATTATTCAGCCAATGCATGCTAGAAGTCATGTGATCCGTCTCTGATCTGTGCTTTGATTGGACCAGCAGATGAAGCTGCCGTCGTGGCCGATCCGGGATGTCAGGAGTCTTCACAGCAGCCCGATGAGCCAGCGGCCAAAAAGCACAAAACCCACGAGTCCGTGATTATAGATCTGTGAGTTTGTGTTATAAAAAAGTAATGAAATCAAACAAGTACATCTGACTCTTATCAAGAGCGATTCATCAGTGCACAAAGTCTTTCATCGGGAATATACGATCATATCGGTTGATGTGATCCGTTTAATGGTGTGTCTTCTGTTCTGGTGCAGGTCAGAAGAGCCTGTGGAGACCGGATCAGCTCAAAACACTGAATGCAAGAGCCCGGATCCTGGAGGTAGGGAGGATTTCACCTCGATCATCATAACTGTGTCTCTGGAGAACATGTTGTGCTTTTTGAGGTGGAAATACTTTTCTAGACGGGTGAACTTTTGATTGTGTGTTCATTTTGATTTCGACTGAAATCTTGTGAGTTTAGTTCAATTGTAATTGAGCATTTAAGCATTTCATAACCGACTGAATACATGACACAACTCACATTCTGACATAATTGTGTTTTTGGCATGAAAAAACACAAAAGAGAGCTCTTTTTTTTTCAATTCATGTAGTTTTTATTATTTTGTATTTCTGTTTTAGTGATTATATCAGGTTAAGATAAAGCTTAAAGGGTTAGTTCACCCAAAAAATGTAAATTCTGTCATTAATTCCTCCCCCTCATGTCGTCCGACACCTGTAAGACCTTCGTTCATCTTCAGAACACAAATGAAGATATTTTTGAAAGGGACCCATAAAAGCCACTAAAGACGTTGTTACAAAGTCCATCTCTTTACAGACGTTCTACAATCATTTTATGAAGCGATGGGAATTCGTTTTTTTGCGCACAAAAGCTAATAACAACTTATATAGTGATGGGCCGATTTCAAAACACAGCTTCCTGGAGCTTCGGAGCGCTATGAATCAGTGTATCGAATCATGAATCGATTCGGATTTTGTCAGAACATCTTAGCAACGCCCTAGCAACCCAGAACATCTTAGCAACGCCATAGCAACCCAGAACATCTTAGCAACGCCATAGCAACCCAGAACATCTTAGCAACGCCATAGCAACCCAGAACATCTTAGCAACATTCTAGCAACACCACAGCAAACCCAGAACATCTTAGCAACACCATAGCAACCCAGAACATCTTAGCAACGCTCTAGCAACCCAGAACATCTTAGCAACGCCATAGCAACACCATAGCAACCCAGAACATCTTAGCAATGCCTAGCAACGCCATAGCAACCCAGAACATCTTAGCAATGCCTAGCAAGGCCATAGCAACCCAGAACATCTTAGCAACGCCCTAGCAACGCCATAGCAACCCAGAACATCTTAGCAACATTCTAGCAACACCACAGCAAACCCAGAACATCTTAGCAATGCCCTAGCAACGCCATAGCAACCCAGAACATCTTAGCAATGCCCTAGCAACGCCATAGCAACCCAGAACATCTTAGCAATGCCTAGCAAGGCCATAGCAAACCCAGAACATCTTAGCAACACCATAGCAACCCAGAACATCTTAGCAACACCATAGCAACACCACAGCAAACCCAGAACATCTTAGCAACATTCTAGCAACACCACAGCAAACCCAGAACATCTTAGCAACACCATAGCAACCCAGAACATCTTAGCAACGCTCTTTCTCTAATGTTGCATGACATTGTCTCAATACAAACAGAACACATTTGATTTCATTCATGCAAAAAAATTATTATAAACAGGTGAAAAAACCCTCAGATGCACATCCAGATACCCAGGGTGCAGGAGTCTTTTAAAACACCCAACAACACCCTAGCAACCCAGAACATCTTAGCAACGCCCTAGCAACCCAGAACATCTTAGCAACGCCATAGCAACCCAGAACATCTTAGCAACGCCATAGCAACCCAGAACATCTTAGCAACATCATAGCAACCCAGAATATCTTAGCAACACCCTAGCAAACCCAGAACATCTTAGCAACGTCCTGTCAACACCATAGCAAACCCAGAACATCTTAGCAACGCTCTAGCAACACCCTAGCAAACCCAGAACGTCTTAGCAACACCAATAGCAACCCAGAACATCTTAGCAACACCCTGGCAAACCCAGAACATCTTTATGAATCAGCGCATCTTGGCAACACCATAGCAACCCAGAGCATCTTAGCAACGCTTTAGCAAAACCCCCTAGCAAACCCAGAACATCTTAGCAACACCATAGCAACCCAGAACATCTTAGCAACGCCCAAGCAACACCGTAGCAACCCAGAACATCTTAGCAACACCTAGGAAACCCAGAACATTTTAGCAACATCTTAGCAATGCCCCAGCAACGCCATAGCAACCCAGAACATCTTAGCAATGCCTAGCAAGGCCATAGCAACCCAGAACATCTTAGCAACGCCCTAGCAACGCCATAGCAACCCAGAACATCTTAGCAACATTCTAGCAACACCACAGCAAACCCAGAACATCTTAGCAATGCCCTAGCAACACCATAGCAACCCAGAACATCTTAGCAATGCCCTAGCAACGCCATAGCAACCCAGAACATCTTAGCAATGCCTAGCAACGCCATAGCAACCCAGAACATCTTAGCAACACCATAGCAACCCAGAACATCTTAGCAACGCTCTAGCAACACCACAGCAAACCCAGAACGTCTTAGCAACATTCTAGCAACACCACAGCAAACCCAGAACATCTTAGCAACGCCATAGCAACCCAGAACATCTTAGCAACGCTCTTTCTCTAATGTTGCATGACATTGTCTCAATACAAACAGAACACATTTGATTTCATTCATGCAAAAAAATATTATAAACAGGTGAAAAAACCTCAGATGCACATCCAGATACCCAGGGTGCAGGAGTCTTTAAAACACCCAACAACACCCTAGCAACCCAGAACATCTTAGCAACACCATAGCAACCCAGAACATCTTAGCAACGCCATAGCAACCCAGAACATCTTAGCAACGCCATAGCAACCCAGAACATCTTAGCAACATCCTAGCAACCCAGAATATCTTAGCAACACCCTAGCAAACCCAGAACATCTTAGCAACGTCCTGTCAACACCATAGCAAACCCAGAACATCTTAGCAACGCTCTAGCAACACCCTAGCAAACCCAGAACGTCTTAGCAACACCAATAGCAACCCAGAACATCTTAGCAACACCCTGGCAAACCCAGAACATCTTTATGAATCAGCGCATCTTGGCAACACCATAGCAACCCAGAGCATCTTAGCAACGCTTTAGCAAAACCCCCTAGCAAACCCAGAACATCTTAGCAACACCATAGCAACCCAGAACATCTTAGCAACGCCCAAGCAACACCGTAGCAACCCAGAACATCTTAGCAACACCCTAGGAAACCCAGAACATTTTAGCAACATCTTAGCAATGCCCTAGCAAAACCATAGCAACCCAGAACATCTTAGCAACACCCTAGGAAACCCAGAACATCTTAGCAACGCCATAGCAACCCAGAACATCTTAGCAACGCCATAGCAACCCAGAACATCTTAGCAACACCATAGCAACCCAGAACATCTTAGCAACGCCCAAGCAACACCGTAGCAACCCAGAACATCTTAGCAACACCCTAGGAAACCCAGAACATTTTAGCAACACCTTAGCAATGCCCTAGCAAAACTATAGCAACCCAGAACATCTTAGCAACACCCTAGGAAACCCAGAACATTTAGCAACACCTTAGCAATGCCCTAGCAAAACCATAGCAACCCTTAACATCTTTACGAATCATCGATGGCCGTTTGGATATGTTGATTCATAGCGCTCCGAAGCTTCAGGAAGGCGTGTTTTGAAATCAGACATCACTATATAAGGCGTTATTTCGTTGTTCGTTTTTGTGCGCAAAAAACATTCTCGTCGCTTCATAAAATGATTGTAGAACCAGTGTAGTGAGATGGACTTTGTAATGCCGTCTTAAGTACCTTTTATGGGTCTTGAGAGAGGAAATTACATTGTTGTCAATGGAGGCCTTTCTAAGCCATCGGATCTCAACACAAATATCTTCATTTGTGTTCCGAAGATGAACGGAGGTAGCCTGACAGGCCACATCAAGATGTTGGGTCTGGGAACTCCCCATTGGCAGGGCTCAATCCGAGGGGTGGGGTAAACGCTTGTCTTTCAGATTCCCTCTGCACGCAATTGGTTAGCGCTACAACCAACCAGAGCAACGTGAAGCAGAGCGAGTTGATAGATTAAACATTCGCCAAATCCGGTCTGCAAAACCCCGAACACATCTTCCCTTCTAGAGAATGACTTCAGTCATTCAAAGAAAAGTTTAACTCCAAAAGAAAGGAAAGACCGCCGTTCGTCAGCTTCTTTGTTCTTAAGCAGCATACGGAAGCCCCGCCCTGTGAAGCCCCGCCCACCGACTCTATACACTCTGTGATTGGTCTGACCAGAGTTTGGTTTTCCCAGCTCGCAGGTCTACCAAGAGTTGCTAGACTACACTCACGGCAAATTAGATTTCTTTTTGATTTCTAATTGATTTCTAGACTAGAACGAAGGTCTTACGGGTGTAGAACGACATGAGGGTGAGGAATTAATGACAGAATTTACATTTTTGGGTGAACTAACCCTTTAAAACTAAGTTTAGGTTTATTTTTTATTTTTTTATTTCAGTAACATTTATTTAATTTCAAATAATGAATATGTTTTAATGGTTAACTATTGTAACCCTGATACTTTATTGAATAATGTGTCTGTCTTTCCTCCTGATTATGAATTAAATAGGAATGAGATTAAATACAGTTTATTGTGTAACCCAAGCGTGACTTTATTATAAATAAGCTCATATACACCAGGACTCTTATTTTGAAAAACCGCACTACTGCAGTTCAGATTAGGAGATGTAATATGCATCGGTTCAACCGTCTAAACCACATTACTATATAAACATGGTACAGTAAACACTGATTATTCCTCAGCATTAGATCATAATCATTCCCTGTCGTAAATGTGTGTTATTGATTGATTGATCCGCTCTGAAGCGCTGCCGCCTGAGCCTGGAGAAGCTCAACAGCTCTGTGTTTTCCCGCCGTTAGATCCGCACGTGTGTTCATCCGTTACACAGGACATCAGTTCTGACCGGATCTCTTCCCTTGGTGTTATCAGTGTGTGTGTGTGTGAAATCATGATGTGAGCGTCTGGATGTCTGATGTGTTTCAGACTGCACACTGCAGGAGGGAGGAAGCGTGCACGGGACCGTCGCCGCTGAAGCCGATGAACAGAGTCAAGTGGCCAAGGTTGGTACCATCATCTCTGTGTGACCCAGTGTGCTCCTCGCATAGAGATAATTATACAACGTCTCTGTATACGGATGAAATCAGCACCACGAGTACTCAATGTGTTTTAGTGGATAGTTAAAGGTCAGTCTCATCTCAATCTTGAGTACCAAAAAGTGTAGTATTGCATCCTTCATATCTCCGAAAAGTCTTTAGTTTTATTATATTTATAAAAAGAAAGATACACTGTACAGAGTCTTTCCGAATAAAACTGAGCGGCTGGAGGTGTGTTGTGTGGGCGGAGCTAAAGAATCACGAGTGTGGGTAGAGCTAAAGAATCACGAGTGTGGGTGGAGCTAAAGAATCACGAGTGTGGGTGGAGCTAAAGAATCACGAGTGTGGGCAGGACTAAAGAATGATGTGTGGGTGGAGCTAAAGAATCACGAGTGTGGGTCGAGCTAAAGAATCACGAGTGTGGGTCGAGCTAAAGAATCACGAGTTTGGGCAGGACTAAAGAATCACGAGCGTGGGCGGAGCTAAAGAATCACGAGCGTGGGCGGAGCTAAAGAATCACAAGCGGGGGCGGAGCTAAAGAATCACAAGTGTGGGCAGGGCTAAAGAATCACGAGTGTGGGCGGAGCTAAAGAATCACTGGCGTGGCGGAGCTAAAGAATCACGAGTGTGGGCGGAGCTAAAGAATCACGAGCGTGGATGGAGCTAAAGAATCACGAGTGTGGGTGGAGCTAAATAATCACGAGTTTGGGCGGAGCTAAAGAATCACAAGCGTGGGCAGGGCTAAAGAATCACGAGTGTGGGCGGAGCTAAAGAATCACGAGTGTGGGTCGAGCTAAAGAATCACGAGTTTGGGCAGGACTAAAGAATCACGAGTTTGGGCAGGACTAAAGAATCACGAGCGTGGGCGGAGCTAAAGAATCACAAGCGTGGGCGGAGCTAAAGAATCACAAGCGTGGGGCGGAGCTAAAGAATCACAAGCGTGGGCAGGGCTAAAGAATCACGAGGCGGAGATAAAGAATCACAAGCGTGGGCAGGGCTAAAGAATCACGAGTGTGGGCAGGGCTAAAGAATCACGAGTGTGGGCAGGGCTAAAGAATCACGAGTGTGGGTGGAGCTAAAGAATCACGAGTGTGGGCGGGGCTAAAGAATCACGAGCGTGGGCGGAGCTAAAGAATCACGAGCGTGGGCGGAGCTAAAGAATCACAAGCGTGGGCAGGGCTAAAGAATCACGAGTGTGGGCAGGGCTAAAGAATCACGAGTGTGGGCAGGGCTAAAGAATCACGAGTGTGGGCAGGGCTAAAGAATCACGAGTGTGGGTGGAGCTAAAGAATCACGAGTGTGGGCGGAGCTAAAGAATCACGAGTGTGGGCAGGGCTAAAGAATCACGAGTGTGGGCAGAGCGTCTGAAAGCTGTGACATCCTTAATCCTCTGGGGGTCTTCGGTCATTTCTGACCCGAAATTTTTATCATAAAATCATAGCTTCACCGGAATGGTCCGAAACTTGGTGACTTTATTGGTACTTGGTATATGAACACACACAAAAATTGGGGACAGGATTTGAAAAGTCTAAGTGGTCGTAAAAAAAAAAGTCACACTCAGGGTCTTCGGGTCAAAAATGACCCCCATAGGAAAGGAATGGGAAATTGGCAAAAATATGAAAATGTTTTTTTGTGCGTACAATCTACAAATCAGCCAGGATGCATAAAAGGACTCAACAGTGAAGGGGTGGATCTCTAAAATATCAAGAGTGCAAAACAGACAACAACAAAAAATCACACACACAAAAACACAATTAGCTTTTGGAATGGCACGCGTTCATTTGTGTGTGCGTGTGTTTTTGTGTGTGTGTGTGTGTTTTTTGTCTGTTTTGCACTCTTGATGTTTTAGAGATTCACCCTTCACTGTTGAGTTGTTTTTTTCCTGCATCCTGGCTGATTTGTAGATTGTGTACACAAAAACACATTTTCCTATGGTGGTAATTTTTGACCTGAAGGTCCATAGTGTGACTTTTTTTTTTACGACCACTTAGACTTTTCAAATCCTGTCCCCAATTTTTTTTGGTGTTTATATAGCAAGTACCAATAAAGTCACCCAAGTTTCAGACCATTCTGATGAAGCTATGATTTCTTAAAAAAAATATAAAACGCAAGATCCACTATAGTGGTAAAAATGCTCAATGTGTCCACCGGATGGCACCGATTTTGCTTTCATGAGGCCTAGGCTTGACTCTAAAATAAAATACAAAAAAAAAGGATCATTTTATGATTTATAATTAATATTTATGCAATAATTATCTCAAAACACCAAAAAAGAAAAGAAAAAATATTATTGAACAAAAATATTTCATTGTTTTTACTCAAATCTTTTTATCTTAATCCCGCCCTCCGGGTCATTTTTGGAATGGAATTAATTAAAGAAAATTTTTACTGAAGAATAGTTTGCAGTTTCATCAACAGAAGCCAGCTTCTCACGAGGAGTTCGTAGGCCTCGCCCCCTCTCTACCGGTCTCGTCGTACCGTACATACAATTGTCCCAACAGTTATACTGTTTTCAAGGTCTAGCCACGTCATTATTGCAAGGTGTATGATTCTGATTGGCTCAGAGAAAATGCACAGTCATGGTAAATTTCCACACATGGTCAGTTAATCAGATGCACGTGTCCGTACACGTCACCTGTTGACACGTTCAGTAACCTTCCAGGTCTGGAGCAGGTGCCAGCTTGTCCAGAAAAACACCATTGAAAAAAACGTCCTCACCATTGTCCACCTCCAATACTGATCTGTAACCCAGAATACTGAGCACACACACTGATACACAGTCTCTTCAAGGTTGAAGCTGATTAAGCTCCGATCCAAAATGTTCCCAAAACATACTGATAGCATGTGCTTTCTCTCAGTGAGAGGTACAGACAACATTACAGGCAATATTCATCTTGATTCTTTAGTGTTTCAGTAAAAGGACATATAAAATGAATAAAATATAATAAAAATGAAAGACAAATCCATATTTAATCTGTGGAAGCCGTGCTAAGTGAGCAAACACTGTTACTGCACACTCCCAGCATGTTAGGAATGTGTGATACCTCCAAAACCCAAACACACAACAACATGTTGCTATCAAGTGTTTAGTGACACATCACACATCTCTAGCCCAGACCCCCGGTCGCCACTCAAAGACCAAACACACACTTTAGAAAACAAATAGGAAGGACAAACAATCAGTGGTTCTATTGATTATGTTAAATGAACTGGAATAAATCATTAAACATAGGAGAATAAATACTAATTAAGGCTTTGATTATGAATGTACTCCTTTCAGTACTGTAACTTGTCATGCTTGTCATGCGCGTGTGTTTACTCGTGGTTTATGAGGACATTATTTGGTTTATGGACTAATGTATGCGATGTTAGCAGTAGCAAGCGGTTTGCACGTCAGACTACTGCGTGTTTACATAGAGAAACAATGGCATAGCAGCGCATTTGAATGAAGAAGCACGCTTTGAAACAACCCCCCCACCTTTAAGCATCACTATTACTGCTCCTAGTAGATAGTTACTTAGTATTATTTTATTTTAGCTTCATAAGGTCTCTGTTTTTTCTACTACACGACTACACAATATGCTGACAAAATCTTTAATAATATTTAAATAAAGGGTGAAGGTTTCAATTTTCCATTGCTGGACATCACTTTTGGCCACTATTCATATATAATATTTTATACATATATTTTTTTAGAATATGATACTAAAACCATCTGTCTTAATGAGTGAGTCATTGAATCATTCACTCAATCAATTCATTCAGTAACGAAGCAGATGTGTGTAGTCATATCTAGAAAAGAGGCACTCATATTTCCTTCAGATAATATGAAACACATCTGTCTTGTGTGTTTGTTTCTTCAGCAGGTCGAACATACAGCAGCCCCAGAGAAAGACTCGGAGCAGCAGAACAGCGAGAGTCCGGACGACACCACAGCCGCTGAGATCAAGGAGACCAGCGCTCACGAGGAGGTCAAAGACGACGGGCCAGAGACCTCCAGCAAGTTCTTCTGCTACATTTGCAACATCACTTGCCATAACCAGCAGGTATGTAGCATGGCAATATCAAAAATCAGCTCATTGGAACTATAAGAATAAAATAAGATAATATTTGAAATGAGTAAATAGACCATCTGCACATTGAGCAACAACATTCTGCTTTATTACATGTCAGTCTTTCTTCAGTTTGTGCATGAAAAAGCTCTGTAAGACTAAAAAAAAGGGCATAAGAGCATCCATCCATCATAAAAGTGCATCCATCCATTATAAAACTATCTATCCATCATAATAGAGCATCTATCCATCATAAAAGTGCATCTATCCATCTTAAAACTGTATCTATCCATCATAAAAGTGCATCTATCCATCATAATAGAGCATCTATCCATCATAAAAGAGCATCTATCCATCATAAAAGAGCATCTATCCATCATAAAAGAGCATCTATCCATCATAAAAGAGCATCTATCCATCATAAAAGAGCATCTATCCATCATAAAAGTGCATCTATCATCATAAAAGTGCATCTATCATCATAAAAGTGCATCTATCCATCATAAAAGAGCATCTATCCATCATAAAAGAGCATCTATCCATCATAAAAGAGCATCTATCCATCATAAAAGAGCATCTATCCATCATAAAAGAGCATCTATCCATCATAAAAGTGCATCTATCATCATAAAAGTGCATCTATCCATCATAAAAGAGAATCTATCCATCATAAAAGAGCATCTATCATCATAAAAGTGCATCTATCATCATAAAAGTGCATCTATCCATCATAAAAGAGCATCTATCCATCATAAAAGAGCATCTATCCATCATAAAAGTGCATCTATCATCATAAAAGTGCATCTATCCATCATAAAAGAGCATCTATCCATCATAAAAGAGCATCTATCATCATAAAAGAGCATCTATCATCATAAAAGAGCATCTATCCATCATAAAAGAGCATCTATCCATCATAAAAGTGCATCTATCATCATAAAAGTGCATCCATCCATCATAAAAGAGCATCTATCATCATAAAAGTGCATCTATCATCATAAAAGAGCATCCATCCATCATAAAAGTGCATCTATCATCATCATAAAAGTGCAACCATCCATCATAAAAGAGCATCTATCCTTCATAAAAGAGCATCAATCCATCATAAAAGAGCATCTATCCATCATAAAAGAGCATCTATCCATCATAAAAGAGCATCTATCCATCATAAAAGAGCATCCATCCATCATAAAAGAGCATTTATCATCATAAAAGAGCATCCATCCATCATAAAAGTGCATCTATCCATCATAAAAGTGCATCTATCCATCATAAAAGAGCATCTATCCATCATAAAAGAGCATCTATCCATTATAAAAGTGCATCTATCCATCTTAAAACTGTATCTATCCATTATAATAGAGCATCTATCCATAATAATAGAGCATCTATCCATCATAAAAGTGCATCTATCCATCCTAATAGAGCATCTTTCCATCATAAAAGAGCATCTAGCCATCATAAGTGCATCTATCATCATAAAAGAGCATCCATCCATCATAAAAGAGCATCTAGCCATCATAAAAGAGCATCTAGCCATCATAAAAGTGCATCTATCATCATAAAAGTGCATCTATCATCATAAAAGTGCATCTATCCATCATAAAAGAGCATCTATCCATAATAATAGAGCATCTATCCATCATAAAAGTGCATCTATCCATCCTAATAGAGCATCTTTCCATCATAATAGTGCATCTATCCATCATAAAAGAGCATCTATCGTCATAAAAGTGCATCTATCGTCATAAAAGTGCATCTATCCATCATAAAAGAGCATCTATCGTCATAAAGTGCATCCATCCATCATAAAAGTGCATCTATCCATCATAAAAGAGCATCTATCGTCATAAAAGTGCATCTATCCATCATAAAAGAGCATCTATCGTCATAAAAGTGCATCTTTCCATCATAAAAGTGCATCAATCCATCATAAAAGAGCATCTAGCCATCATAAAAGTGCATCTATCATCATAAAAGTGCATCTATCATCATAAAAGTGCATCTATCCATCATAAAAGAGCATCTATCCATAATAATAGAGCATCTATCCATCATAAAAGTGCATCTATCCATCCTAATAGAGCATCTTTCCATCATAAAAGAGCATCTATCCATAATAATAGAGC
This sequence comes from Gobiocypris rarus, assembly GCA_023029165.1. Classification (NCBI taxonomy): domain Eukaryota; kingdom Metazoa; phylum Chordata; class Actinopteri; order Cypriniformes; family Gobionidae; genus Gobiocypris; species Gobiocypris rarus. The sequence goes on from CM040916.1 coordinate 53,500,242, forward strand.
ATCTATCCATCATAAAAGTGCATCTATCCATCCTAATAGAGCATCTTTCCATCATAATAGTGCATCTATCCATCATAAAAGAGCATCTATCGTCATAAAAGTGCATCTATCCATCATAAAAGAGCATCTATCGTCATAAAAGAGCATCTATCGTCATAAAAGTGCATCTTTCCATCATAAAAGTGCATCAATCCATCATAAAAGAGCATCTAGCCATCATAAAAGTGCATCTATCATCATAAAAGTGCATCTATCATCATAAAAGTGCATCTATCCATCATAAAAGAGCATCTATCCATCATAAAAGAGCATCTATCCATCATAAAAGTGCATCTATCCATCCTAATAGAGCATCTTTCCATCATAAAAGAGCATCTATCCATAATAATAGAGCATCTATCCATCATAAAAGTGCATCTATCCATCCTAATAGAGCATCTATCCATCATAATAGAGCATCTATCCATCATAAAAGAGCATCTATTGTCATAAAAGTGCATCTATCCATCATAAAAGAGCATCTATCGTCATAAAAGTGCATCTATCGTCATAAAAGTGCATCTATCGTCATAAAAGTGCATCTATCCATCATAAAAGAGCATCTATCGTCATAAAAGTGCATCCATCCATCATAAAAGTGCATCTATCCATCATAAAATAGCATCCATCCTTCATAAAAGTGCGTCTATTATAAGTCTTAATTTTGCTTCTCAAGTCACAGAAACACCAAGAAAGAACATGATTATTGTTGTGCAGTGTGATGCAAAGGTCCATGGTTGAAATCTTGTGCGTGCAGAATTTCCAGAGCCATATGAACGGCCTGACGCACCAGCAGAAGATGATGGAGATTCAGCACATGAGTAACGCCTGTCTCGTCACGCTGCTGCCACGGGTCCAGGAGTCCCTGCAAGGCGCTCGCAAAGACGGGTGAGAGTTTCTGCTCACACACTCATGCTTCATCAGCTCTGTACCTTGGAGAACTGAGATTCAGTGTCACACCTGTAAACCCGTTACCTCTGACCTGTTGCAGTGAGAAGAGACCAGGCCTGCAGAGATGGTGCTCCACCTGCCAGACTCACTTCACCAGCAACGTCATGGAGCATCGCAGGACCAGGGAGCACAAGGTGAGCCGCCACCATTCATGCACACACACTTACTTCAGCTCTTTCTGTCGGGTTATAGGTTTAGTCATATTTTTATTTGAATTGTTATATTTTAAATTAATCTCATTTTAGTTTAAAAAAATTGTAATTCCGTCATGTGCTTTTTTTAGTTCTATTTTGGCTTAATTTATTTGTATTTTTTATTTATTTATATCATTTTTATTTTTATTTATTATTTTAGTGCTACAATGTAAACTTATTTCAGTTTATTGCAGAGGCAACATTTCAAATTTATAATATTTAGTAATAGATTTTATTTTCATATTGTTCGTTTTTATGTTAATTTTGGTTTTTCATTACTCCAAAGTGTATCAGTTGTATTAGTCTATAGTAAATATTGCTATTTCAGTTTAATTTTATTTTCAGTTTTTTTATTTAGATGCACTTTTATGATGGATGGATGCTCTTTTATGATGGATAGATGCTCTTTATGATGAATGGATGCTCTTTATGATGGATAGATGCTCTTTATGATGGATGGATGCTCTTTTATGATGGATAGATGCTCTTTTATGATGGATGGATGCTCTTTTATGATGGATGGATGCTCTTTTATGATGGATGGATGCTCTTTTATGATGGGTGGATGCTCTTTTATGATGGATGGATGCTCTTTTATGATGATAGATGCTCTTTTATGATGATGGATGCCCTTTTATGATGGATGGATGCTCTTTTATGATGGATGGATGCTCTTTTATGATGGATAGATGCTCTTTTATGATGGATAGATGCTCTTTTATGATGGATGGATGCTCTTTTATGATGATGGATGCCCTTTTATGATGGATGGATGCTCTTTTATGGACACTTTATAAAAGTCACTGCTATAAAAAAAGCTTCCAAGCTTTATAATAGCATTTTTTAACATAACTCTGATTATGTTCGTATGAAAGAAGTGAGTAAATGAAGGGGTAATTTTCATTTTTGGGCAAACTATCCCTTTGAAATTGTGGAAGGTCAAATTAAGACTACAAAACCTGCGGAAACCCTGAATAAAAACTTTTTGATTAATTTAAATTAAGCTGATAGAAAATAAAACAAAAATAAACTAAACGACATATTGTCATGGCAATAAACTGAAATAAGTTTAAATTGAAGCACTAAAATTATTAATGGGAAATAAATAAAAATTAAAATTGAAAAAAGAGCATCTATCCATCATAATAGAGCATCCATTCATCATAAAAGAGCATCCATCCATCATAAAAGAGCATCCATCCATCATAAAAGAGCATCCATCCATCATAAAAGTGCATCCATCCATCATAAAAGAGCATCTATCATCATAAAAGAGCATCCATCCATCATAAAAGAGCATCCATCCATCATAAAAGCATATATCCATCATAAAGAGCATATATCCATCATAAAAGTGCATCCATCCATCATAAAAGAGCATCCATCCATCATAAAAGAGCATCCACCTATCATAAAAGAGCATCCATTCCTCATAAAAGAGCATATATCCATCATAAAAGAGCATATATCCATCATAAAAGAGCATCCATCCATCATAAAAGAGCATATATCCATCATAAAAGAGCATCCATCATCATAAATGAGCATCCATCCATCATAAAAGAGCATCCACCTATCGTAAAAGAGCATCCATCCATCATAAAAGAGCATCCATCCATCATAAAAGAGCATCCATCATCATAAAAGAGCATCCATCCATCATAAAAGTGCATCCATCCATCATAAAAGAGCATATATCCATTATAAGAGTGCATTCACTAAGATTGTGATTGCAAATGACTGTTTGCATGCTTAAGCTCCTGATTTATCCGTAACCCTGAGCCTCGTGTGTGTGTTTGTGCAGCGCTGCAGTCACTCGTCCAGCACCAGCTGCACCGTCTGCAAGATGCACTTCAAAACGGCCAGAGAGTTTGTGGAGCACATGCAGTCGGCGGAGCACAAGCAGCGCGTCGAGCAGGTGATGTATCTGAGGCTTGTTTGTGTCATGGTGTAAATTTGTTACATATCGACTTTCTGTAGTAGCTGACAGCGTTTTACAAACCCTGAGCATTTCTTCAGTCCCAGTGAGAGCAATGTTGTTTTGTTGTGCCGCTGCAGCTGTGGAAGGAGTCGGGTAAAGACGGCACGGATCCGCTGAACGCTGCCATGTTACTGGGAGAAGAGGACGGTGACTGCAGCGATGACGAGAGGGAGGAAGAGGAAAACGGGAAGGTAAAACCCTCTCCATGCATTCAGTTTCTAGAGCTTCCCAGACCTAGTCAACAGGTTCACTTAAGCCTTTAGTCTAGTTTTCTTCCAAGAACCAAGACGTCCCAATATATTTCTCATTATAATAATTAATACACAAATAATTAAGGGGTGGGGCCTGGTTGAGTTAGTTAGTAGTGTTGAAACTTGCGGTTATGGTAAGGGGTGCGACATTTCCATCAGAAACACATCAAACCTCTTCTCATCAACTAACATGTAGTCGACTAAAAGCGACTAAATGATAAACTAAAAGCTGTAAATCGCTCTTTACATTAAAGTAAAGCGTCTGTATTGCATAAAGCTCTGTATGAAGTAATGTGCGGTCTCTTCCAGGAGGGTCTGTCTGCGCAGATGGAGGTCACACTGGAAGATCTGACCGAGGACGAGGAGTTTGACGCAGACACAGTGTATGGTGGGTAATAACTGGCCACGAGATACAAAATGTTAAACGGGTCATGACCTGAGAAATCAAATATATGAGGTCTTTGTAGCTTTAAAACATCCTGAAAGTTTCATAGCTTAAAACGTCCAATTCATCATAAACAAAGCATTTCTTTAATCAAACTCCAAAAACAGCTCGTTTTGATATTGCAGGATCTGTGACATCACATAAGCAAATACATTTGCATATGCCCGCCTCCCGAGTAAGACATCGACCAATAGTTACACATCATCACACCATAGGCCCCGCCCAGATACTGCGGTAAAAATTTAAAATGTTTTTATATTTGTAACATATGTTACAGTTAAGCAACATCACACGACCAAGAGTGCTGAATACACTCACGACTGGCAGTTCAATAAACAATTAGTTAATATTAAGTTACTTGCAATATTGACTGTTTTTGTTCTATTGTAGCAGCGAAAATAGTTAAAAAGATTGAAGCAAAACTTGACAGCGTTTCATTACTGAATTATTCAGCGTTTTGAATGAATCAAGTCAAAGATTCAATGACTCCTTCATAAACAACTGTTTCATTATTGAATGAATCAGCCGTTTGAACGAATCAGTTGAGTCAAAGATTCAATGACTCATAAACAACTGTCTCATCCGTGAACGAATCAGCTCTTTGAATGAATCAGTTGAATCAAAGATTCAATGACTCATTCATAAACAACTGCCTCATCCCTGAACGAATCAGCTGTTTGAACAATTCAGTTGAATCAAAGATTCAATGACTCATTCATAAACAACTGCCTCATTCCTGAACGAATCAGCTGTTTGAACAAATCAGTTGAGTCAAAGATTCAATGACTCATAAACAACTGTGTCATCCCTGAACGAATCAGCCGTTTGAGCAAATCGGTTGAGTCAAATATTCAATGACTCATTCTTAAACAACGATTTCATTGTTGAATGAATCAGCCGTTTGAACGAATCATTTGAGTCAAAGATTCAATGACTCATAAACAACTGTCTCATCCATGAACAAATCAGCTGTTTGAATAAATCAGTTGAGTCAAAGATTCAATGGCTCATTCATAAACAACTGTCTCAGTCCTGAACGAATCAGACGTTTGAACGAATCGTTTGAATGAACGACTCAAGGACACTCATTAAGACGGTCACCTGCCGCTTCCTACTGGCAGTTTAGTGTCATGTTTAAATATGCTTTCAAACTGCGATGCTCTGTGTGTTCTGACCCCTTTCTATCAGAACCAGCATTAACTTCTTGAGCAGTTTGAGCTCCAGTAGCTCGTCTGTTTGATCGGACCACACGGGCCAGCCTTCGCTCCACACGTGCATCAATGAGCCTGGGCCGCCCATGACCCTGTGGCCGGTTCTCCACTGTTCCTTCCTTGGAGCACTTTTGATAGATCCTGACCACTGCAGACCGGGAACACCCCACAAGAGCTGCAGTTTTGGAGATGCTCTGACCCAGTCGTCTAGCCATCACAATTTGGCCCTTGTCAAACTCGCCGAATCCTTACGCTTGCCCATTTTTCCTGCTTCTAACACATCAACTCTGAGGACAAAATGTTCACTTGCTGCCTAATATATCCCACCCACTAACAGGTGATGAAGAGATCATCAGTGTTCAATTCAATTCAATTCAAATATATTTGTATAGCGCTTTTCACAATACACATTGTTTCAAAGCAGCTTTACAGAAAGTGCATTTCATAAATGTACATTGAAAAATGTTAGAAAAAGTTAATCAATCATGTATTATTTTAGGCCGCTATAACAGCGCTGGCGTTGAGTCGTCTCATCACAGGTGTTGGGGCATCTGAAGTCTCCATGAGAGGCTGGATACAAACTGGAGCTGACCAACTATTTACCTCCGGACTAGTGTCCCGAGATAATAACAGAAAAGCAGATGGGAAATAATTAGCATAGCTGCTGTTCAGAATATTAATGCTTTTGATCCGATTTAACTGTAGTATAAAAGGTAATTATAATGTGAATGCTTGGCTAAAGAGATGCGTCTTTAATCTAGTTTTAAACTGGGACAGCGAGTCTGAACCTCGAACAATATCAGGAAGACTATTCCAGAGTTTAGGAGCTAAATGTGAAAATGTCCTCCCTCCTTTAGTGGACTTAGATATCGAGGAACGACCAGAAGCCTCGAGTTTAGTGATCTTAAAGAGCGCGATGGATTGTAGAGGCGATAGAAGATCCGTTAAATACACTGGAGCTAAACCATTTAGGGCTTTATAGGTCAGTAGCAATACTTTGTAATTGATACGGAACTTAATAGGTAACCAGTGTAGAGATGATAAAATTGGTGTTATATGATCATATTTTCTTGACCTAGTAAGAACTCTAGCAGCTGCGTTTTGGACTAACTGTAGCTTGTTTATTGAGGATGCAGGACAACCAGCTAATAAAGCATTACAGTAATCTAGTCTCGAGGTCATGAATGCATGAACTAACTTTTCTGCATCAGAAATAGATAGCATGTTACGTAGCTTAGCAATGTTTCTAAGGTGGAAAAATGCTGTTCTTGTAACATATGAAATATGATTTTGAAAGACAAGTTGCGATCTAATATAACACCCAGGTCTTTTACTGTAGTGGATAAAGTGACAGGACGTCCTTCCAAGTTAAAGTTGTATTGTGAGAGGTTTTGTGGACAGTTTTTGGACCAATAAGTAATACCTCTGTTTTATCTGAATTTAATAGCAGAAAATTACACGTCATCCAGTATTTAATATCTTCAACACACGCTGTCAGTTTAGATAATTTAGCGTTTTCATCTGGTCGTGATGAGATATATAATTGAGTGTCATCAGCATAACAGTGGAAATTAATTCCATGTTTTCTTATAATATTACCAAGTGGCAGCATATATATTGAGAATAGCAGAGGGCCTAACACAGATCCTTGCGCCACCCCATAGTCTACTGACGTTATCTTTGATTTTTCCCCATTTAGACAGACAAAATGGTAGCGGTCTGATAAGTACGATCTAAACCAGTTTAATGCCTTTCCCTGAACACCAGTGTAATTTTGAAGTCGATCTAAGAGTATTTTATGATCTATAGTATCGAACGCAGCACTAAGATCGAGTAGAACTAGTATTGAGATACAGCCTTGGTCAGAAGCTAGAAGTAAATCATTTGTGATTTTAACGAGCGCAGTTTCTGTGCTATGATGCGGCACGGAAATTTTTCATAGATATCATTTTCTTGCAAGAAAGAGCACAATTGAGCAGACACAACTTTTCTAGTATTTTAGACATAAATGGAAGATTTGAAATGGGTCTGTAATTTGCTAGGTTATTATGATCTAATTGTGGCTTCTTAATGAGAGGTTTTATGACTGCCAACTTGAATATTCTTGGAACATGACCTAAAGATAAAGACGAGTTAATAATATTGAGAAGAGGCTCTTCCACTACAGGTAACAGCTCTTTCAGTAGTTTAGTGGGTATTGGATCTAATAAACATGTTGTTGGTTTAGATGCAATGATAAGTTTATTTAGCTCTTCCTGTCCTATAGTTGTAAAGCGGTGTAGTAGTTCTTGAGGGGCGATAATTGAGGTTGAATCATAAGACATCATTAAAGGTTGTACATTTACAATTCTGTTTCTGATGCTTTCTATTTTCTCAGTGAAGAAATTCATAAAATCGTTACTACTAAACTGTAACGGAATATTTTGCTCAGGCGATGCTTGTTTATTTGTTAATCTAGCCACGGTGTTAAATAAAAACCGTGGATTATTTTGGTTATTTTCTATTAGTTTGCGGAGATGCTCAGCCCTGGCTGCTTTTAGGGCCTTTTTATAACGTGACGTACAATCACTATCTTTCCACGCGATTCTAAAGACCTCTAAATTAGTTTGTTTCCATTTTCGCTCTAAGTTACGAGTTTCTCTCTTGATAACATGTGTAGCACTGTTGTACCATGGTGCTTTAGTTTTCTCTCTAACCTTTTTTAATCTAATTGGTGCAACATTTTCTAATGTACTAGAGAAAATGGTGCTCATACTGCTAGTCATTTCCTCTAGTTCATCTGTTAGTTTGGGTTCACTGAGCAGCTGAGACAGATCAGGTAAGCTATTTGAGAATCTATCTATAGTGGTTGGAAGGATCGTTCTGCCTGGTTGATAACGTGGCGCAACATGACCGATTTCAGCAGTATGCAAGTTACCATGTAATGGTCAGTGACATCATCACTTTGCGGTATAATATCTATATCGGTTGGGTTGGTTCCAGTGTTATTGATGGTCATAATGTTATGCCTGATCAGTGTATGTATATATAATATGTTTGGTCTCTCAGGGTCTAGTTTTGTGGTGCCGGTCGCTGGGTTTCTCTGTCGTCTCTGCGATCAGTTCTATCACTTTGAGTCTTCGGCTCGACACACACACTGCAAGACGGTCACACACTTCGAGAATCTGAAGGTACGTTTAAGCTTTAACTTGCGATGTAGCATGTCATCACATGTGCAGCAGTTGTTCATCATGTTTGTCATTGCTCAGCGTTATAAAGCCGTGAGGAAACATGAAGACTCCGGTTCAACCTCAGGAGAGCCGGCAGACCACATCAGTCCAGACGAAACCTCCGAGGGAGGATCTCCGTTTACCTCATCCGCCTCTCTCATCCCCAAACCAGCCCTGGATACCTCACTCCCCAGCATCAGCAGACTGAGCAGCTCCCCTCCGCACAGCAGCCGAGGGCCGGAGGACGAGCTCCCACCGGACGAGGCCGGAGCGGCAGAGCCCGAGGAAGAGGACGAGGCTCCCGCTGGCGTCCCGGAGGGGAAGGGAGTCCGGGGCCGAGGAAGGACTCCCGCCAAGAGACGAGGAAGAGGAGGAAGACGACGCTGAGGCGCCGAGGGCTGCTATCTATCCTGAGAACTTGATCAGGCTCAGAGGACCGTAGTGAAACCACCCCGCCGTAGACAGTCTGTGTCTCTCCCGCCGCTCTGAAGGGTTCGTGCCACCCCCCGTCTGTACAGTAGATGTTCCAGAACCGCATCCACATCACTGAACGAGCCGGGCTTCGGCTGACGGGTGAATCTGACAACCCATGAACATGTCCAGGTCATATCTCAACCCAAAACAGAAGTGTGTGTGTGTGTGTGTGTGTGTGTGTGTGAGAGAGAGAGAGTGTTTGTGCTTCAGCTGAATCTGACAACCCATGAACATGTCCAGGTCATATCTCAACCCAAAACAGAAGTGTGTGTGTGTGTGTGTGTGTGTGTGTGTGTGTGTGTGTGTGTGTGTGTGTGTGTGTGTGTGTGTGTGTGTGTGTGTGTGTGAGAGAGAGTGTTTGTGCTTCAGCTGAATCTGACAACCCATGAACATGTCCAGGTCATATCTCAACCCAAAACAGAAGTGTGTGTGTGTCTGTGTATGATTGTTCGTGAGTATGTGAGTGTATGATTGTTCGTGAGTACGTGTGTGTGTGTATGATTGTTCGTGAGTACGTGTGTGTGTGTATGATTGTTCGTGAGTACGTGTCTAAGTGTGTGTGTGTGTGTATGATTGTTCGTGAGTACGTGTCTAAGTGTGTGTGTGTGTGTGTATGATTGTTCGTGAGTGTGTGTGTGTGTGTGTGTGTATGATTGTTCGTGAGTACGTGTGTGTATGATTGTTCGTGAGTACGTGTGTGTGTGTGTATGATTGTTCGTGAGTACGTGTCTGAGTGTGTGTGTGTGTGTGTGTGTGTATGATTGTTCGTGAGTACGTGTCTAAGTGTGTGTGTGTGTGTGTGTGTATGATTGTTCGTGAGTACGTGTCTGAGTGTGTGTGTGTGTGTGTGTGTGTGTATGATTGTTCGTGAGTACGTGTCTAAGTGTGTGTGTGTGTGTGTATGATTGTTCGTGAGTACGTGTCTGTGTGTGTGTGTGTGTGTGTATGATTGTTCGTGAGTACGTGTCTAAGTGTGTGTGTGTGTGTGTATGATTGTTCGTGAGTACGTGTCTAAGTGTGTGTGTGTGTGCGTGTATGATTGTTCGTGAGTGTGTGTGTGTGTGTGTGTGTGTGTGTGTGTGTGTGTGTGTGTGTGTGTGTGTATGATTGTTCGTGAGTACGTGTGTGTGTGTATGATTGTTCGTGAGTACGTGTCTGAGTGTGTGTGTGTGTGTATGATTGTTCGTGAGTAGGTGTCTAAGTGTGTGTGTGTGTGTGTGTATGATTGTTCGTGAGTACGTGTCTGAGTGTGTGTGTATGATTGTTCGTGAGTACGTGTCTAAGTGTGTGTGTGTGTGTGTGTGTGTATGATTGTTCGTGAGTATGTGTCCAAGTGTGTGTGTGTGTGTGTGTGTGTATGATTGTTCGTGAGTACGTGTCTGAGTGTGTGTATGATTGTTCGTGAGTACGTGTCTAAGTGTGTGTGTGTGTGGTATGATTGTTCGTGAGTACGTGTCTAAGTGTGTGTGTGTGTGTATGATTGTTCGTGAGTACGTGTCTAAGTGTGTGTGTGTGTGTATGATTGTTCGTGAGTACGTGTCTAAGTGTGTGTGTGTGTGTGTGTGTGTGTCTGTGTGTCTGTGTGTGTGTGTGTATGATTGTGGAGTGTGTGTGTCTGTGTGTGTGTGTGTGTGTATGATTGTTCGTGAGTGTGTGTGTCTGTGTGTGTCTGTGTATGATTGTTCGTGAGTATGTGAGTGTATGATTGTTCATGAGTATGTGTGTGTGTGTATGATTGTTCGTGAGTACGTGTCTAAGTGTGTGTGTGTGGGTATGATTGTTCGTGAGTACGTGTCTAAGTGTGTGTGTGTGTGTGTATGATTGTTCGTGACGTGTCTAAGTGTGTGTGTGTGTGTATGATTGTTCGTGAGCGTGTCTCAGTGTGTGTGTGTGTCTGTGTGTCTGTGTGTGTGTGTGTGTATGATTGTTCGTGAGTACGTGTGTGTGTGTGTATGATTGTTCGTGAGTGTGTGTGTGTGTATGATTGTTCGTGAGTACGTGTCTAAGTGTGTGTGTATGATTGTTCGTGAGTACGTGTCTAAGTGTGTGTGTGTGTGTGTATGATTGTTCGTGAGTACGTGTCTAAGTGTGTGTGTGTGTATGATTGTTCGTGAGTGTGTGTGTGTGTCTGTGTGTGTATGATTGTTCGTGAGTACGTGTGTGTATGATTGTTCGTGAGTACGTGTGTGTATGATTGTTCGTGAGTACGTGTCTGAGTGTGTGTGTGTGTGTGTGTGTGTGTATGATTGTTCGTGAGTACGTGTCTAAGTGTGTGTGTGTGTGTGTATGATTGTTCGTGAGTACGTGTCTGAGTGTGTGTGTGTATGTGTGTATGTGTATGATTGTTCGTGAGTACGTGTCTAAGTGTGTGTGTGTGTGTGTATGATTGTTCGTGAGTACGTGTCTGTGTGTGTGTGTGTGTATGATTGTTCGTGAGTACGTGTCTAAGTGTGTGTGTGTGTGTGTGTGTGTATGATTGTTCGTGAGTACGTGTCTAAGTGTGTGTGTGTGCGTGTATGATTGTTCGTGAGTGTGTGTGTGTGTCTGTGTCTGTGTCTGTGTGTGTGTATGATTGTTCGTGAGTACGTGTGTGTGTGTATGATTGTTCGTGAGTACGTGTCTGAGTGTGTGTGTGTATGTATGATTGTTCGTGAGTAGGTGTCTAAGTGTGTGTGTGTGTGTGTGTATGATTGTTCGTGAGTACGTGTCTGAGTGTGTGTGTGTATGATTGTTCGTGAGTATGTGTCCAAGTGTGTGTGTGTGTGTGTGTGTGTGTGTGTGTGTGTGTGTGTATGCAATAATTTGTTTGTGAGTGAATGAGTGTGTGTGTGTGTGTGTGTGTGTATGCAAGAGTGTGAGATTTAATCATCTAGTTTCATAACACACCCTTCACTGTCACCAATATATGTGTATATATGCGAACGAGTGTGTGAGAGATTTAAGCATCTAGTTTCATAACCAACCACGACCCCCTCCCCTCCTCCCCCAATACTCATAATGTGAAATGTAATTCCATAATGCAAACGTCATTATTGCAGAAGTTGTTGTAGTGAATTTAATGTGTGCTGATTTTAATATTAAAAGAGTAACGGCATCCTGACAGAATGAGTCTCATTACAGTGAATGTGCCCAAGAGTTAGTAAACATTGCAACACATTACATTAAAATACACACACACTAGTGTATACACACACATGAAGCAGTGTCAATGCACACAGTACACTCAGCTACACACACTCTACACACACACACTCTCATGCACACACACTCTCACTCTACACTCTACTCCACACATGACTGAGCACACACACTCTCACACACGCACATCATAGCTCACCTGTATACTGCATCATAAACAGCACGCACACGCACACACACTCTCTCATACACACACACACACACACACACACAGAGACAGAGAGTGTGTGTCTTGGTTTGGTGTGGGTCATGAGCTGAACATGTTCTTCCTGAGATTCACCCTCGCTGATGTCACGTGTAGCCACTGATGATGTAGTTCTGAAATCAGGGGAGAATCCTCGGCTGTTTAGAGACCAACCTTGTTTTATTCTGAGTAACACACTAGTTTTAGAGCTGACACACACACACACCCGAAGTATCATAAACACAAACAGAGTTCTGCCTTAAATGCAAACGCTTAAAGAGTGGACGGGTCGGGCCAGCGGCACTTCCTGTGCGCTGCGTTGTGATTGGCTCAATGTCGAGTTGTTACGTTGACTTGTTTTTAGGGTTTATTTCCGAGCACACACATGATGAATCTTACATTACAGCGCAGAAATCCTCAAGAAAACGTTTGATATATTCTCAGATGTGGATCCCAAGTTAAGGTTACGTTCACTTCACCTGTTAGCAGTGCGCGGTTCATCTCTGCCGTCTGATGATGATGATGATGATGATGATGATGATGATGATGTAGTTTGTGTTCTGGTCAATCTCACACAGCATTTTTTCTATTGTGACTTTATTTTCATGTCAATTAGGCACATTTCCCCCTTATGAAAAAGATATCATTGCTTTGATGCGAAAAAAAGGAAAATAATATAATATTGCCAAACAACTTGTGTGTGTGTGTGTGCGTGTTTGCGTGCGTGTATGGATGTGTGAGTGTGTGTGTGTGTGTGTACAAGTGTGCGTGTATGAGTGTGTGTTCATCTGTATGAGTGTGTGTGTGTGCATCTGTATGAGTATGAGTGTGTATGAGTGTGTTTGCATCTGTGTGAGTGTGTTTGTGCGTGTATGAGTGTGTGTGCGCATCTGTATGAGTGTGTGCGTGTGTACGGGTGTGTGTATGAGTGTGTTTGCATCTGTGTGAGTGTGTGTGTGTGCGCATCTGTATGAGTGTGTGTGCGCATCTGTATGAGTGTGTGTGCATGTGTATGAGTGCATCTGTATGAGTGTGTGTGTAAGAGTGTGTGTGCATCTGTATGAGTGTGTGTGCATGTGTATGAGTGTGTGTGTGTGTGCATCTGTATGAGTGTGTGTAAGAGTGTGTGCGCATCTGTATGAGTGTGTATGTAAGAGTGTGTGTGCATCTGCATGAGTGTGTGTGCATGTGTATGAGTGTGTGTGTGTGTGTGTATCTGTATGAGTGTGTGCATCTGTAAGAGTGTGTGTGTGTATGTGTGCATCTGTATGAGTGTGTGCATCTGTGTGTGTGTGTGCGCATCTGTGAGTGTGTGTGTGTGCGCATCTGTATGAGTGTGTGTGTGTGCGCATCTGTATGAGTGTGTGTGTGTGCGCATCTGTATGAGTGTGTGCGCATCTGTATGAGTGTGTGTGCATCTGTATGAGTGTGTGTGTGTGCGCATCTGTATGAGTGTGTGTGTGCGCATCTGTATGAGTGTGTGTGCGCATCTGTATGAGTGTGTGTGTGCGCATCTGTATGAGTGTGTGTGCGCATCTGTATGAGTGTGTGTGTGCGCATCTGTATGAGTGTGTGTGTGTGCGCATCTGTATGAGTGTGTGTGTGTGCGCATCTGTATGAGTGTGTGTGTGCATCTGTGTGTGTGTGTGTGTGTGTGTGCATCTGTATGAGTGTGTGTGCGCGCATCTGTATGAGTGTGTGCATCTGTATGAGTGTGTGTCTGTGTGCATCTGTATGAGTGTGTGTGTATGAGTGTGTGTATGAGTGTGTGCATCTGTATGAGTGTGTGTCTGTGTGCATCTGTATGAGTGTGTGTGTATGAGTGTGTGTGTATGAGTGTGTGCGTCTGTAAGAGTGTGTGTGTGCGCGCATCTGTATGAGTGTGTGTATGAGTGTGTGTGTATGAGTGTGTGCGTCTGTATGAGTGTGTGCGTGGATGACTGTGCGCGTGTGTATGAATGCAGTTTGTATTCTGGTCAATCTCACAAAGAAATAAATCCCTTTAGGGATCCACATTTCCTCTTTTCTGAAAGACATTCTCATCACTTGTGATAATTATAATACTGCAAAAAAACTGAGAATTGTGTCTCAATTGAAAATGTGCACGATTAGCATTAAGGTCACAATGCAAAAAGTCTTCACACACCTTCATTTCTTTCTTTCTTTCTTTCTATCTGAGTGAATATGGTCAGTAGTGTTTGTGTCTCAGTGATGATCGTTTCCTGGCATTGGCGTGTTGATTTCCGAGCATCACCTGTCGTACACTGGAACCACTAAACACTGCATCTGTTCTCCGGGATGCATTTCCCCCCAAAATCAAAGGAAAATCTGCAGTTTGCGTGAACAAAATGA
>CM040916.1:53519730-53522230 GCA_023029165.1 Gobiocypris rarus
TCTCTATTTATGGTTTTATTCATATTTTATATATATATATATATATATATATATATATATATATATATATATATATATATATATATATATATATATATATTTATTTATTTATTTATTTTTTTATTTTTTTTTTTTTTTTTTTTTTTTACTTTTATATTTTTGGTTTAGTTTTTATTAAAGTTATTTTAGCTTTCGTCATTTTATTATAATTTTTTTTTTTCTTAATTGCAAAAACAGAGTTGAGGGCACTTAAAAGTACAAATCGAACCCTTTATAACAACAAACTCCCAAAATCAGGGAGAAACATGGAAGAACATTTAACAGTTCATTTTACACCTGTATGTAAAATGAAGACCAAGAGTCAGGAGTGCAATTAATTAAAGAAACATTTATGGAAGAATAGTTTGCAGTTTCATCAGCAGAAGCAGCTTCAAGCCTCACGAGGAGTTCGTAGGCCACGCCCCTCTCTCTACCCCATTCATACATACAATTGTCCCAACAGTTATACTGTTTTCAAGGTCTATCCACGTCATTACTGCAAGGTGCATGATTCTGATTGGCTCAGAGAAAATAGACAGTCATGGTAAATTTCCACACATGGTCAGTTAATCAGATGCACGTGTCCACAGAGCACTTGTTGAGGCTTTCACCCCGGAATTAGGCACGTAGTGACCTTCCAGATCTTGTCCACCCGTCTCTTAGGATGCCCGTAATCCACCTCCAGTCCTGATCTGTAACACACAATACTGCGCACACACACACTGATACACAGTCTCTCCAAGGTTAGAGTTGGTTGAGTTCCAGCTCTAACCAGAATGCTCCCCAAAACATACTGATAGCATGTGCTTTCTCTCAGTGAGAGGTACAGATGGCAGTTCAGGCAATATTCATCTGGATTCTTTAGTGTTTTAGGAGAAGGAAATATGAAAGGAATAAAATATAATATAAGACCGATCCATATTACACCTCTAGGCCAGACCCTCAGTCACCGCTCAGAGACCAAACACACACTTTAGTAAACAGTGGTTCTCTTGATTAAGCAAAATCATAACTGGAAAGAATCATTATTAGAATATAGGGGGATAAATATTGATTAAGGCTTTATGTATTTAATTGGGATATATACAGGTATATTGAAGCGGCAGTGGATTTCAGGATCCAACCTTTCAATTTAAAGTTTTTATTTACATTTTTGATTTATTTTTATATTTCCAAAATTTGGTCATTTTATTTAAACACTCAAATATGGACAAACCCGACTGTTGGTTTAAATTTTTCCAAATTTGACAGTTGGAACAACCCAGAGTGTACACTACATAGTACAGAACACTATACATATTTAAATATAATAAACTAATGAAGTATTTAATAAAATAATAAAAACTGTTTATTTATTGATATTTTGAATGAGCTTTTATAATATTTTCAATTTTAATTTGAGTTCATTTGTGCGTTTGTAAATGCGATATATATATATATAAAAAAAACCCTAATTCAATATTTAAACTAAAACCTATTGTAGTTTTATAGTTTAATTAATGTTTAGAATTAGCTTTTATTTATATATTTTCTGGTTTCATGTTACTTTTAGTAATTTTATGTGCTTTTTTAGTTTTACTTTTTTGCAGTAATTTTAGTGTTTTAACCATAGACTGTATACAAATATGGACGTAGTGTCATATTTACCCTGAAGTAACCCTTTAAGTAACTGAAGTAACCCTTTTTTAATTTATTTTTTACTTATTTGGAATTCTTAGTTAATAACATAACTAATATGTAAGGATTATTTGATGCAATTTAATGGAATTTTACTAAAATTACTTTTTTGTGTGTGTAGATAGACTGTATAAAAATATGGCCGTAGTGTCCGTGACATCACCCATAGGATTATGAAGAGCGGTTTTGATCGTAAAGTAGGGACGAGCTGGCTCATCTTAGCAGCGCGTCACTCCCGGATAACAGGAAATGGGCAAAGAGGCGGGATGTGGGCGGAGCTGAGGTGATGACTAACAGACAGCAGACGCACGGCAATCCACCTGTCACTCAAAGTGGCCACGCCCTTAATTATGCAGAACTATAAGGCTTTATATAATGTAAACGAATGAGTTATAAAACACCCCCTCACAGTCGTCATGAAGGCCGAAATTAGCCGTTTAGACCAAAACTATAATGTGTCCCAGGCTGTAAACATGTGTTATTCTGCTGTAAAGTTGGGCATTTTAACATGAGCTCAATGAGATTCTGCTCTGGAGCCGGTCTCTAGTGGCCAGACGAGGAACTGCAGGTTAAGTCACTTCCGTATCGGCTTCAGGAGAGAGGAGCCGCTTGGTTTTAACATAAACGTGAAGTATTTCATCTAATATTCATCATCTGTTTCAGATAAGTGTAATGTTTTTATGTCTGCATGATGTGTTATATTCATATAGTGGCTGTGTTCCCCTCAGTAATCATCTCTTCTGCAAACTCACGTTACGGCACATCAACCGTGTGCCACAGCACG
>CM040916.1:53527230-53567230 GCA_023029165.1 Gobiocypris rarus
CAGCCGCGCTGCATTGTGGGACGGCGGCGGAGTCCAAGACAGGCAGCAGCTCTTCAGAGTGTTTAATACACGTGTGTTTATATTTTAATTTTCACGTCGGTAATAACGCAGCGATCCGCGAGCGATGGGGCAGGAGCATCTGATGAGCGCGGCGGAGGACGTGGCGGACCAGGTGTGTGTGTGTGTGTGTGTGTGTGTGTGTGTGTGTGTGTGTGTGTGTGTGTGTGTGTGTGTGTGTGTGTGTGTGTGTGTGTGTGTGTGTGTGTGTGTGTGTGTGTGTGTTTGCATGAGATTCATATTCATATGCATGCGAAGTATGGTTTATTAATGTGTTTTGGTGCATTAGTGACTTTGCTCCAGGTGTTGTTTCTTTACCGGGAGTTTATCAGGAATTGTCATTATTCATTATTAATTTTTTAATCATAAAATGGATGCGAATGCATTGGATAAAGAGGCAGATATGGGTTGCTAAGTGATGTTAGAGCATGCAAAACAAAATACAGATTTAATGCACGCTCACATTGTGAGTTATGAGAGGCGATGCTCCATTATTGCACGAGTCACAGCTGTTACTGTACTCTACTGTACTTTAACTCTAATCACAGCTTGCTCAACGTCAGATAACCTCCTCAAAGCACATGCTTTCCTTATGAAATCAGAAAATATGATATTTCACAAGTGCCCCCAGTGATCATTCATATGATTTGCTACTGAAGTGTGTGTGTGTGTGTGTGTGTGTGTGTGTGTGTGTAGTCTAAATGTGGAGAAGTGAGCGCAGGAGTTTCGGGTTACTCTGAGCTCCACATGAAGCTGAAAGTGCTGTAATGAGACTGAAGCACGAGCTTAAACATCAAGTGTTTGATCCATGAGCTCCAGAATGCGTGCTGTCGTCACACGGGATGCGAGTGCCTGGAAAACCATCCCATAATGAGAAGCATGAGCTGTTATTGCACGGGCTGCGTCTGAAATCACACGCTTCCCTTACTGTATAGCAGGAACAGTGCGTCCGAATTCACAAAAGTCCCCGGATGATCTTCTTCCGCTGGGATTCTGCGCATGTGATGGCACTTTACTATCCCATGAGACCACGGGAGAGGGTTTATGAGCGACGCGACTGATCACGTGATAATGACATCATGGCGACTGTAGTTCAAACTTGCACACTATATAGGTTCCTTTTTCCTTTTTAAATTTAAGTAATCAAAAAGCATGTTAAATTAAGTGAAATTATGACATTTAAAGCTGCACTATGTAACTTGTCCGTCCGCCAGAGGTCGCCTGTAGTTTGATGATGCCACGTCTGAGCGCAGAATCTTGGGACATGTGGTGTTCACCTCACAGCCGGTGGGAAGAATCGGGACATGTTCATGATGTGATTATAAACGTTACTGTTGAGGAGCGGAGCGAGGCCGCCGGAGTGATTGTTAATGAGATGAACACAACACACGGCTCGCGAGCAGCGGGACTTTTATTATGCCTCAGGCGCCGGGTCACTTCCTCTTCTCCGCTCATGAGTGTGAGGTAACGCAGCTCTGTTTATCACATCACACACATCTGAGTGTGTTGAACATGATGTTATGCCGTTACTCTGTGCGTTCGCTCGGCGGCTGCTGCAGAATAACACCGGTAACCGAGGGTAACGCGCAGTGGCGTAACTTTGCTTTGAGAAGTGGTGGGGACACTGCACAACTCGTTTTGCTGTGTGTTTATTTAATAACAGAATTTACTTGTGGACTGAGTTCAGAGTTGGAAATGCACTTAATTCTCACTTTGATGTCGGCAACACATGCATTACATTCACAGATTATTCTATAAACATCCAATAAGCAAAACGTAATATTCACAACACATCTAACGTTATACTAATATCAATCAAAATATGAAAGATAAATATGGCGAACTTACCGTTTCCATTACATATCAAAACATACATAACATTACAAAACTTATATTTATAAATATTTAACTTGTACATTTAGCGATATTTTCTAAATGTCGATAAAAAACTATTACGAAATGATTGCATTTCCGTAAACCGATGTTATGCGACTAAAACGTTTTTAAATGATGCCACATAAGTTAGTATGTTTATGTGTATCCCAGCCACAGCAATAGCCATTATTTAATGGAAGGAGACACAGACCTGTTATTCAAGCATTTATTAAAATTAAAAGAGGGAAATTTTTGAATTTGTATGGTGGTAACTTTTCAGTTTTTTGTTTTTTTAAACCATTTCGTTATTTTGGCTTGAAATTTCGTTTGTTGAAAATATAAACTGAATTTAGAAATGCTTTTTAAATGAAAAACTTTGCGTTTAATAAACAAAATACATTTTTGAAATGAAGACGGCGTTTGGACGGAGAGCAGCGCATGCAAAATAACCCGTTCCCTTAATCCCTTAATCCACGGCCCTTGTTATTGTGAGTCTAGGCCTACACAAATAAAAGTAGACAGTTTATAGTTTTTAATTATATCTTGCTCTTATCTGTATGGATAACAAGACGGAGCGTTCTGAGTCGTTTCCTCTGTCATTAAAGAAAAAATCCATCAGAACGCGTCGCACCTGCGCTTTCATCAGACAGAGGGGTATAGAAAACGTAGCCTATATTGTTTCTAAGGCTATGTTTAACTATGAGCCTATACTATTATCATTTTTTTTGTTTCATATGTTGATTATGAAACGTGAGCACAACCTTCTAAACAAACATTGGCAATAGAATCGCCATTGACCAGTAATTTATTTTTGTTGTTTCGTTTAGTGGCCGGACTGATATAGGGTACTTTATATTATAGACCTACTTTTATAGAAATATATCTAGTATAGAAACATGGAAGTGTGACAGGCACATAGTATAGGCTATATAAATGCTCTAATGTGGATAAAGGTCATTTTGTACACAGCACAATACAACATATGTCCTTATTATAATGAAATATATGTCGTTTTATGGCGTGTGCGGCTGGGATGTACATAAACCTAACAACCTTCGTAGCATAATTTTTGGAATGACTTCTCAAGAGAGGGAAAAATGTTTTTAGTGGCATAACATCAGTTAATGGAAATGCCGTCATTTCGCTATATTTTTTATCGACTATTAAGAAATATCACAAAAGTTTTGAGTAAATCTGTAATGGAAAAAAAGCTTCAGACCAACGAAAAAATGTGTTAAATGAATGAATTAGATTATGAAGAATTACGATTTGTGCTTTTGCTTTAATACACACCTTCCGCAATCTATTTTTCAATCACTTTTAAAAAGTGGTGGGGACATGTCCCACCCGTCCCACCCGTAAATTACTCGGATATGATGTCACTGACAGGCCACGCCCTCACACGTTCATTGGTTAAAATAGCAACTTTCTCACGATTTACAAATAGTTATTGTCAGTACTCAACTGGATAAAATATATAACACTGGCCTGGTGGTTGATGTATATTTTACTGCAAAAATCCTACATAGTGCACCTTTAACAACAATTACATGCTTATGATATACGTTTTATTTTTAACAAACTTTGTTTTCTGTTTTAATTTTTCTGGACTTCCTTTTAATGGTAATAATCAAAATGCATGTCTAATTTATTGAATTCATGAAAACAATTCATTAAATACATTTCTATTATTTTTTTCCCTTCAGATATTCAGTTTTTTGTATTTAATTTTTTTTCTGGGAATCAAATGAAGGCATAAAGCAAAGTGCTGCACAACAGAGCTTTACTATTAAAATTAAAACATGGAAGAATTTAAAAAAATAAATTAATAATATGTTTTATTATCATTATTAGTGTTAGTATTATTATTACACTGAGCCGTATTAATATTAGTATTAGTATTAGACGTAGATGAATTCTACTGTTCAACAGTAATATATTAGTCAAGTTAATCAGGACTTTTATTTTGACAGGTTTCCGTGAAGAGTTTCTGCTTTTTATAGTAGTTTTATTATAGTTTATATTTTTATTTTTCATGTTAATTTTAAATACTTTTTTAGAAATTAACAACATGACTTCTTGCGGTGTGTTAGTGAACATCAGACGTGTGTGTGTGTGTCTCACCGATCTGTCCTGTGACTGTGTGAGTGTGTGAGTGTGTGTCTCACCGATCTGTCCTGTGAGTGTGTGAGTGTGTGAGTGTGTGAGTGTGTGAGTGTGTGTCTCACCGATCTGTCCTATGAGTGTGAGTGTGTGTCTCACCGATCTGTCCTATGAGTGTGAGTGTGTGTCTCACCGATCTCTCCTATGAGTGTGAGTGTGTGAGTGTGTGTCTCACCGATCTGTCCTATGAGTGTGAGTGTGTGAGTGTGTGTCTCACCGATCTGTCCTATGAGTGTGTGAGTGTGTGAGTGTGTGAGTGTGTGAGTGTGTGTCTCACCGATCTGTCCTATGAGTGTGAGTGTGTGAGTGTGTGTCTCACCGATCTGTCCTATGAGTGTGTGAGTGTGTGTGAGAGCGATAACAGCCTTGTGTGTGTTTGCTCTTGCAGTTCTTGCGGGTCACGAAGCAGTATCTGCCTCACGTCGCTCGCCTGTGTCTCATCAGCACGTTCCTGGAGGACGGCATCCGCATGTGGTTCCAGTGGAACGAGCAGCGCGACTATATAGAGGCGACATGGAGCTGCGGATACTTCCTCGCCACAGGCTTTGTGCTGCTCAACCTCATTGGACAGATCGGTGAGACTCACACACACACACACACACTGCTCAACCTCATTGGACAGATCGGTGAGACTCACACACACACACACACACTGCTCAACCTCATTGGACAGATCGGTGAGACTCACACACACACACACACACTGCTCAACCTCATTGGACAGATCGGTGAGACTCACACACACACACACACACACACACTGCTCAACCTCATTGGACAGATCGGTGAGACTCACACACACACACACACACACACTGCTCAACCTCATTGGACAGATCGGTGAGACTCACACACACACACACACTGCTCAACCTCATTGGACAGATCGGTGAGACTCACACACACACACACTGCTCAACCTCATTGGACAGATCGGTGAGACTCACACACACACACACTGCTCAACCTCATTGGACAGATCGGTGAGACTCACACACACACATATACTGCTCAACCACATTGGACAGATCGGTGAGACTCACACACACACACACACACACTGCTCAACCTCATTGGACAGATCGGTGAGACTCACACACACACACACACACACACACACATACACTACTCAACCTCATTGGACAGATCGGTGAGACACACACACACACACACACACACACACACACACACTGCTCAACCTCATTGGACAGATCGGTGAGACTCACACACACACACACACACACACACATACTGCTCAACCTCATTGGACAGATCGGTGAGACTCACACACACACACACACACACACACACACACACACACACACACACACATACTGCTCAACCTCATTGGACAGATCGGTGAGACTCACACACACACACACACTGCTCAACCTCATTGGACAGATCGGTGAGACACACACACACACACACACACACACTGCTCAACCTCATTGGACAGATCGGTGAGACACACACACACACACACATACTGCTCAACCTCATTGGACAGATCGGTGAGACACACACACACACACACACACACACACACATACTGCTCAACCTCATTGGACAGATCGGTGAGACACACACACACACACACACATACTGCTCAACCTCATTGGACAGATCGGTGAGACACACACTCACACACACACACACTACTCAACCTCATTGGACAGATCGGTGAGACACACACACACACACACACACTGCTCAACCTCATTGGACAGATCGGTGAGACTCAAACACACACACACACACACACACTACTCAACCTCATTGGACAGATCGGTGAGACTCTCACACACACACACACACACACACATACACACATACACACTACTCAACCTCATTGGACGGATTGGTGAGACACACACACACACACACAGAGTCACAGATATATACTCACAGGTACACACAGTCTCTCTAACACTCACACACATAGTCTTAGTTAAACACACACACACTTTGCATGTTTGATGTTAATTGAATGGATCTCAGCACATGTGAGGTGTGTGTTCTGTTGCGTGACACACCGGAGCGGTGTTGCTGTAGTGTGACTGATGTGTGTCTCTCCTGCAGGAGGGTGTGTGCTGATCCTCAGCAGAAACCTCGTTCAGTACGCCTGCTTTGGGTTATTCGCCATTATTGCTCTACAGGTGAGTGAGGAACATGAAGGAACCTTCCGTCAGTGCGGTATTATAATGCACACCTTCATATCTGAACGTTTATCAGCGCTGTCTGTGTTTCAGACGGTCGCCTACAGTATTCTGTGGGATCTCAAGTTCCTCATGAGGTGAGCGGCCACAGGAGAAAACCACATTCACTCCTTACAGCAAGACATTAGATGTCACAATATTCCTCATTTAAATCATGCAGAGGAAAGGGGCGGGGCCTGGTTGAGTTAGTTAGTAGTGTTGAAACTGGCAATTATGGTAAGGGGCGGGTCACGCTATAAGCACTTGACCAATCGCAACACACTGCTCCAGCCGACCAATCAGAGCACAGTGTGCTTTTCAGAAGGAGGGGCTTCATAGAGACAGGAACTAAACAGAGCGTTACTGACAGACTGGGAAGAGAGGAGCCGCAACAATGGAGAATATGAGGAATAATCAACTAGTGTTGTCAAAAGTACTGACCGTGACAAATGTGCATGCTTTGAGCGCTGAAGAGTGGAATCATAAACACCTCTGACTGACCATCGTGCTCACGCGTTCATCAAACACGTCTGTGATTGGCTACAATGATCAGCGCTTCACAAACACGTTATAAATATACATCAATGCCGCTTTTCACAGAGTGCTTGCACAGACACACACGGAGCGTTTGAATGCAGGCGTCTGTCAGCCCACCGGTCCGCTGGTCGATGCCTGCTTTCAAACGCCCCGCCTCCGCCTCCCGCCAAAACATTTTCAAACACTTCCGTGTGCTTTCAAGCGCTGCCGTGCGTTGATCATTGTAGCCAATCACAGGCACATCCGATGAGCGTGCGAGCACAATGGCCAGTCAGAGGAGTTTATGATTACAGCTCAACAGCGCTCAAAGCATGCACATTTGTAAAATTTCAGTACCGATTTGGTATCGCGGTCGGAACTTTTGACAACACTATAATCAACATTCAAGCAGGAAAACCTGCTCTAGTAGAGCTCAAGACTTTTTTGAAAGGGCATAATGTGGCCTCTTTAATTTTCATTTTTGTAATAATACATTTAAACATCGGTTAGTTTTGGTCTATTAATATATTTAAATATCGGTTAGTTTTGGTCTATTAATATATTTAAATATTGGTTAGTTTTGGTCTATTAATACATTTAAATATCGGTTAGTTTTGTTCTATTAATATATTAAAATATCGGTTAGTTTTGGTCTATTAATAAATTTAAATATCGGTTAGTTTTGCTCTATTAATATATTTACATATCGGTTAGTTTTGGTCTATTAATACATTTAAATATCGGTTCGTTTTGGTCTATTAATACATTTAAATATTGGTTAGTTTTGGTCTATTAATAAATTTAGTTTTAGTCTATTAATAAATTTAAATATCGGTTAGTTTTGTTCTATTAATAAATTTAAATATTGGTTAGTTTTGGTCTATTAATATATTTAAATATCGGTTAGTTTTAGTCTATTAATAAATTTAAATATCGGTTAGTTTTGGTCTATTAATAAATTTAAATATCGGTTAGTTTTGGTCTATTAATATATTTAAATATCGGTTAGTTTTAGTCTATTAATAAATTTAAATATTGGTTAGTTTTGGTCTATTAATATATTTAAATATCGGTTAGTTTTGGTCTATTAATATAATTAAATATCGGTTAGTTTTGGTCTATTAATATATTTAAATATTGGTTAGTTTTGGTCTATTTATAAATTTAAATATCAGTTAGTTTTAGTCTATTAATAAATTTAAATATCGGTTAGTTTTGGTCTATTAATATATTTAAATATTGGTTAGTTTTGGTCTATTTATAAATTTAAATATCGGTTAGTTTTAGTCTATTAATAAATTTAAATATCGGTTAGTTTTAGTCTATTAATAAATTTAAATATCGGTTAGTTTTAGTCTATTAATAAATTTAAATATCGGTTAGTTTTGGTCTATTAATAAATTTAAATATCGGTTAGTTTTGGTCTATTAATAAATTTAAATATCGGTTAGTTTTGGTCTATTAATAAATTTAAATATCGGTTAGTTTTGGTCTATTAATAAATTTAAATATCGGTTAGTTTTAGTCTATTAATAAATTTAAATATTGGTTAGTTTTGGTCTATTAATAAATTTAAATATCGGTTAGTTTTGGTCTATTAATATATTTAAATATTGGTTAGTTTTGGTCTATTTATAAATTTAAATATTGGTTAGATTTAGTCTATTAATAAATTTAAATATCGGTTAGTTTTAGTCTATTAATACATTTAAATATCGGTTAGTTTTAGTCTATTAATACATTTAAATATCGGTTAGTTTTAGTCTATTAATATATTTAAATATCGGTCAGTTTTGGTCTATTAATAAATTTAAATATCGGTTAGTTTTGGTCTATTAATAAATTTAAATATCGGTTAGTTTTGGTCTATTAATATATTTAAATATCGGTTAGTTTTGGTCTATTAATATATTTAAATATCGGTTAGTTTTAGTCTATTAATAAATTTAAACATCAGTTAGTTTTGGTCTATTAATATATTTAAATATCGGTTAGTTTTGGTCTATTTATACATTTAAATATAAGAGCCCAAACACACAATCAAGGCATACTATGGGCTCTTTGAAGGATGTGAGTGACCTTCAGTTGTGTTTCTGGTAGGAATCTGGCTCTCGGTGGAGGTTTGCTGCTGCTGCTGGCCGAGTCTCGCTCTGAAGGGAAGAGCATGTTTGCCGGCGTGCCGTCGATGGGCGAAAGCTCTCCCAAACAGTACATGCAGCTGGGAGGACGGGTTCTGCTGGTGCTGATGTTCATGACGCTGCTGCACTTCGATGCCAACTTCTTCTCTGTAAGTTGTTAAAGTCTGTGTGAAAGTTGCTCTTAACTTGACTTCACTATTGTGATGGATATGACACTATTGCGGGGCAATAATCTGATATTCTGATTGTCAAGATTATCAAAACAATAATGATGTGCACCGATAAATCACTGAGAATAAACACTGGAATAATGCATTAAAAGAAAGGACTGTCCATTTTGATTTCATAGTGAAGTATGTGTAAATGCAAAAAAAAGTAGTCATCTCATTTATTTCTATAGCGCTGTATAGAGTATATTGCTTCACATTGATAGACAGAGTTTTTAACTGCGGTTTGGAATGAATGAAATTCGACACAGAAGCTTCAAATGTCCCGTTTGACATGCGCTCTGAGATCATGAACCCGGAGTCAAATGTCACACAGCGACAGTAGAGCATCAGACACTCATTCATACTCATACAGCTCTGTGTGTCACAATAAATACAAATATTCCCCATAAAATCAAGTTGAAGTTTTTGCTTGTAGTATGACTATGTTAGCCTTACTGTTATCTATAACCTCCAAAACAATGACAAAATTCACATTTAGAAGATATAAGCATTCAAAACGTACAGTCTCTCACTAGATCAATGATTTTGATGACATCACTCCGCCCCCTACATAATAAACAGACGCTGAAGCTGCAGCTGAAATCCATGGCACATAGTGCACTCTATAGGGGACAGGGAGCGATCAGACAGTGCACTATATAGGGGATAGGGAACGATCAGACCGTGCACTATATAGGGATAGGAGCGATCAGACTGTGCACTATATAGGGGACAGGAGCGATCAGACAGTGCACTATATAGGGGACAGGGAGCGATCAGACAGTGCACTATATAGGGGATAGGGAACGATCAGACAGTGCACTATATAGGGGATAGGGAACCATCAGACCGTGCACTATATAGGGGATAGGGAACGATCAGACAGTGCACTATATAGGGGATAGGGAGCGATCAGACAGTGCACTATATGGGACAGGGAACGATCAGACAGTGCACTATATAGGGATAGGGAACCATCAGACAGTGCACTATATAGGGGATAGGGAACGATCAGACAGTGCACTATATAGGAGCGAACAGACAGTGCACTATATAGGGGATAGGAACTATATAGGAGCGAACAGACAGTGCACTATATAGGGATAGGGAACGATCAGACAGTGCACTATAGGGGATAGGGAACCATCAGACAGTGCACTATATAGGGATAGGAACGATCAGACACTGCACTATATAGGGGATAGGGAACGATTAGACAGTGCACTATATAGGGGATAGGGAAACGATCAGACACTGCACTATATAGGGGATAGGGAACCATCAGACAGTGCACTATATAGGGGAAAGGGAACGATCAGACACTGCACTATATAGGGATAGGAACCATCAGACTGTGCACTATATAGGGATAGGGAACCATCAGACTGTGCACTATATAGGGATAGGGAACCATCAGACAGTGCACTATATAGGGATAGGGAACGATCAGACAGTGCACTATATAGGGATAGGGAACCATCAGACAGTGCACTATATAGGGATAGGGAACCATCAGACAGTGCACTATATAGGGGATAGGAGCGAACAGACAGTGCACTATATAGGGATAGGGAAACGATCAGACAGTGCACTATATAGGGGATAGGAACGATCAGACAGTGCACTATATAGGGATAGGAACCATCAGACAGTGCACTATATAGGGATAGGTAACCATCAGACAGTGCACTATATAGGGGATAGGGAACCATCAGACAGTGCACTATATAGGGGATAGGGACCGAACAGACAGTGCACTATATAGGGATAGGGAACCATCAGACAGTGCACTATATAGGGATAGGAGCGAACAGACAATGCACTATATAGGGGATAGGGAAGCGAACAGACAGTGAACTATATAGGGGATAGGAACGATCAGACAGTTCACTATAGGAACGATCAGACAGTGCACTATATAGGGGATAGGAACGATCAGACAGTGCACTATATAGGGATAGGAGCGATCAGACAGTGCACTATATAGGGGACAGGGAGCGAACAGACAGTGCACTATATAGGGATAGGGCACGCGTTCAGGCGGTGCACTATATATAGGGATAGAGAACGATCAGACGGTGCTCTCTATAGGGGATAGGAACGATCAGACAGTGTACTCTATAGGGGATAGGGAACGATCAGACAGTGCACTATATAGCGGATAGGAGCGAACAGACAGTGCACTATATATGGGATAGGGAACAATCAGACAGTTCTCTATATATGGGACAGGAACCATCAGACAGTGCACTATATAGGAATAGGAGCGAACAGACACTGCACAATATAGGGGATAGGAAGCGATCAGACAGTGCACTATATAGGGGATAGGGAGCGAACAGACAATGCACTATATAGGGGATAGGAACGAACAGACAGTGAACTATATAGGGGATAGGGAACGATCAGACAGTTCACTATAGGGAACGATCAGACAGTGCACTATATAGGGGATAGGAACGATCAGACAGTGCACTATATAGGGATAGGGAGACGATCAGACAGTGCACTATATAGGGGACAGGAGCGAACAGACAGTGCACTATATAGGGGATAGGGCACGCGTTCAGGCGGTGCACTATATAGGGGATAGAGAACGATCAGACGGTGCTCTCTATAGGGGATAGGGAACGATCAGACAGTGTACTCTATAGGGGATAGGGAACGATCAGACAGTGCGCTATATAGGGGATAGGGAACGATCAGACAGTGCACTATAGGGGATAGGAACGATCAGACAGTGCACTATATAGCGGATAGGGAGCGAACAGACAGTGCACTATATAGGGGATAGGAACGATCAGACAGTTCTCTATATATGGGACAGGAACCATCAGACAGTGCACTATATAGGGGATAGGAGCGAACAGACACTGCACAATAAAGGGGATAGGGAACGATCAGACAGTGCACTATATCGGGATAGGGAACCATCAGACAGTGCAGTATATAGGGGATAGGAGCGAACAGACAGTGAACTATATAGGGGTTAGGGAGCGATCAGACAGTTCACTATAGGGAACGATCAGACAGTGCACTATATAGGGGATAGGAGCGAACAGTCAGTGCACTATATAAGGGATAGGGAACGATCAGACAGTGCACTATATAGGGGATAGAGGAACGATCAGACAGTGCACTATATAGGGGATAGGGAAACGATCAGACACTGAACTATATAGGGGATAGGGAACCATCAGACAGTGCACTATATTGGGGACAGGAGCGAACAGACAGTGCACTATATAGGGATAGGGCACATTCAGACGGTGCACTATATAGGGGATAGAGAACGATCAGGCGGTGCTCTCTATAGGGGATAGGAACGATCAGACAGTGTACTCTATAGGGGATAGGAGCGATCAGACAGTGTGCTATATAGGGGATAGAGCGATCAGACAGTGCACTATAGGGGATAGAGAACGATCAGACAGTGCACTATATAGCGGATAGGGAGCGAACAGACAGTGCACTATATATGGGATAGGGAACAATCAGACAGTTCTCTATATATGGGACAGGGAACCATCAGACAGTGCACTATATAGGGAATAGGAACAGACACTGCACAATATAGGGGATAGGGAACGCGATCAGACAGTGCACTATATAGGGGATAGGAACCATCAGACCGTGCATTATATAGGGATAGGGAACGATCAGACTGTGCACTATATAGGGGACAGGAGCGATCAGACAGTGCACTATATAGGGGACAGGAGCGATCAGACAGTGCACTATATAGGGGATAGGGAACGATCAGACAGTGCACTATATAGGGGATAGGGAACCATCAGACAGTGCACTATATAGGGGATAGGGAACCATCAGACAGTGCACTATATAGGGATAGGGAACGATCAGACAGTGCACTATATAGGGACAGGAAATGATCAGACAGTGCACTATATAGGGGATAGGGAACCATCAGACAGTGCACTATATAGGGGATAGGGAACGATCAGACAGTGCACAATATAGGAGCGAACAGACAGTGCACTATATAGGGATAGGGAACTATATAGGGAGCGAACAGACAGTGCACTATATAGGGGATAGGGAACGATCAGACAGTGCACTATATAGGGGACAGGGAACCATCAGACAGTGCACTATATAGGGGATAGGGAGCGAACAGACACTGCACTATATAGGGATAGGAACGATTAGACAGTGCACTATATAGGGGATAGGGAACGATCAGACACTGCACTATATAGGGATAGGGAACCATCAGACAGTGCACTATATAGGGATAGGAACGATCAGACACTGCACTATATAGGGGATAGGGAACAATCAGACTGTGCACTATATAGGGATAGGGAACCATCAGAAAGTGCACTATATAGGGGATAGGGAAACATCAGACAGTGCACTATATAGGGATATGGAACCATCAGACAGTGCACTATATAGGGATAGGGAACCATCAGACAGTGCACTATATAGGGATAGGAGCGAACAGACAGTGCACTATATAGGGGATAGGGAACGATCAGACAGTGTACTATATAGGGGATAGGGAACCATCAGACAGTGCACTATATAGGGGATAGGTAACCATCAGACAGTGCACTATATAGGGATAGGGAACCATCAGACAGTGCACTATAGGGATAGGGACCGAACAGACAGTGCACTATATAGGGATAGGGAGCGATCAGACAGTGCACTATATAGGGATAGGGAACCATCAGACAGTGCACTATATAGGGATAGGGAGCGAACAGACAGTGCACTATATAAGGGATAGGGAACGAACAGACAGTGAACTATATAGGGATAGGGAACGATCAGACAGTGCACTATATAGGGATAGGGAACCATCAGACAGTGCACTATATAGGGGATAGGAGCGAACAGACAGTGCACTATATAGCGGATAGGAGCGAACAGACAGTGCACTATATAGGGGATAGGGAGCGATCAGACAGTTCTCTATATATGGGACAGGGAACCATCAGACAGTGCACTATACAGGGATAGGAGCGAACAGACACTGCACAATATAGGGGATAGGGAACGATCAGACAGTGCACTATATAGGGGACAGGGAACCATCAGACAGTGCACTATATAGGGGATAGGGAGCGAACAGACAGTGCACTATATAGGGGATAGGGAACGATCAGACAGTGCACTATATAGGGGATAGGGAACCATCAGACAGTGCACTATATAGGGATAGGTAACCATCAGACAGTGCACTATAAGGGATAGGGAACCATCAGACAGTGCACTATATAGGGGATAGGGAACGAACAGACAGTGCACTATATAGGGGATAGGGAACCATCAGACAGTGCACTATATAGGGGATAGGGAGCGAACAGACAGTGCACTATATAGGGGATAGGGAACGAACAGACAGTGAACTATATAGGGGATAGGGAACGATCAGACAGTTCACTATAGGGAACGATCAGACAGTGCACTATATAGGGGATAGGGCATGTTCAGACAGTGCGCTATATAGGGGATAGGAAACGATCAGACAGTGCACTATATAGGGGACAGGAGAACAGACAGTGCACTATATAGGGGATAGGGCACGCGTTCAGACGGTGCACTATATAGGGGATAGAGAACGATCAGACGGTGCTCTCTATAGGGGATAGGGAACGATCAGACAGTGTACTCTATAGGGGATAGGGAACGATCAGACAGTGCGCTATATAGGGGATAGGGAACGATCAGACAGTGCACTATAGGGGATAGGGAACGGTCAGACAGTGCACTATATAGCGGATAGGAGCGAACAGACAGTGCACTATATAGGGGATAGAGGAACGATCAGACAGTTCTCTATATATGGGACAGGGAACCATCAGACAGTGCACTATATAGGGGATAGGAGCGAACAGACACTGCACAATAAAGGGATAGGAACGATCAGACAGTGCACTATATCGGGATAGGGAACCATCAGACAGTGCAGTATATAGGGGATAGGAACCAACAGACAGTGAACTATATAGGGTTAGGAAGCGATCAGACAGTTCACTATAGGGAACGATCAGACAGTGCACTATATAGGGGATAGGAGGCGAACAGTCAGTGCACTATATAAGGGATAGGGAACGAGCGATCAGACAGTGCACTATATAGGGGATAGGAGCGATCAGACAGTGCACTATATTGGGGACAGGGAGCGAACAGACAGTGCACTATATAGGGATAGGGCACATTCAGGCGGTGCACTATATAGGGGATAGAGAACGATCAGACGGTGCTCTCTATAGGGGATAGGAACGATCAGACAGTGTACTCTATAGGGGATAGGAACGATCAGACAGTGTGCTATATAGGGGATAGGGAACGATCAGACAGTGCACTATATAGCGGATAGGAGCGAACAGACAGTGCACTATATATGGGATAGGGAACAATCAGACAGTTCTCTATATATGGGACAGGAACCATCAGACAGTGCACTATATAGGGAATAGGAGCGAACAGACACTGCACAATATAGGGGATAGGAACGATCAGACAGTGCACTATATAGGGATAGGGAACCATCAGACCGTGCATTATATAGGGGATAGGAACGATCAGACTGTGCACTATATAGGGGACAGGGAACCATCAGACCGTGCACTATATAGGGATAGGGAACCATCAGACAGTGCACTATATAGGGATAGGGAACGATCAGACAGTGCACTATATAGGGACAGGGAACGATCAGACAGTGCACTATATAGGGATAGGAACCATCAGACAGTGCACTATATAGGGATAGGGAACCATCAGACAGTGCACAATATAGGAGCGAACAGACAGTGCACTATATAGGGATAGGGAACTATATAGGAGCGAACAGACAGTGCACTATATAGGGATAGGAACGATCAGACAGTGCACTATATAGGGATAGGGAACCATCAGACAGTGCACTATATAGGGATAGGGAACGATCAGACACTGCACTATATAGGGAAAGCGATTAGACAGTGCACTATATAGGGATAGGGAACGATCAGACACTGCACTATATAGGGATAGGGAACCATCAGACAGTGCACTATAGGGATAGGAACGATCAGACACTGCACTATATAGGGATAGGGAACAATCAGACTGTGCACTATATAGGGATAGGGAACCATCAGACAGTGCACTATATAGGGATAGGGAACCATCAGACAGTGCACTATATAGGGATATGGAACCATCAGACAGTGCACTATATAGGGATAGGGAACCATCAGACAGTGCACTATATAGGGATAGGGAGCGAACAGACAGTGCACTATATAGGGATAGGAACGATCAGACAGTGTACTATATAGGGGATAGGGAACCATCAGACAGTGCACTATATAGGGATAGGTAACCATCAGACAGTGCACTATATAGGGATAGGGAACCATCAGACAGTGCACTATATAGGGATAGGGACCGAACAGACAGTGCACTATATAGGGATAGGGAACGATCAGACAGTGCACTATATAGGGATAGGGAACCATCAGACAGTGCACTATATAGGGATAGGAGCGAACAGACAGTGCACTATATAAGGGATAGGGAACGAACAGACAGTGAACTATATAGGGATAGGGAATCAGACAGTGCACTATATAGGGATAGGGAACCATCAGACAGTGCACTATATAGGGATAGGAGCGAACAGACAGTGCACTATATAGCGGATAGGAGCGAACAGACAGTGCACTATATAGGGGATAGGAGCGATCAGACAGTTCTCTATATATGGGACAGGGAACCATCAGACAGTGCACTATACAGGGATAGGAGCGAACAGACACTGCACAATATAGGGATAGGGAACGATCAGACAGTGCACTATATAGGGATAGGGAACCATCAGACAGTGCACTATATAGGGATAGGAGCGAACAGACAGTGCACTATATAGGGATAGGGAACGATCAGACAGTGCACTATATAGGGATAGGGAACCATCAGACAGTGCACTATATAGGGATAGGTAACCATCAGACAGTGCACTATATAGGGATAGGGAACCATCAGACAGTGCACTATATAGGGATAGGGACCGAACAGACAGTGCACTATATAGGGATAGGGAACCATCAGACAGTGCACTATATAGGGATAGGAGCGAACAGACAATGCACTATATAGGGGATAGGGAACGAACAGACAGTGAACTATATAGGGATAGGAACGATCAGACAGTTCACTATAGGAACGATCAGACAGTGCACTATATAGGGATAGGAACGATCAGACAGTGCACTATATAGGGGATAGGGAACGATCAGACAGTGCACTATATAGGGGACAGGGAGCGAACAGACAGTGCACTATATAGGGGATAGGGCACGTTCAGACGGTGCACTATATAAGGGATAGAGAACGATCAGACGGTGCTCTCTATAGGGGATAGGGAACGATCAGACAGTGTACTCTATAGGGGATAGGGAACGATCAGACAGTGCGCTATATAGGGGATAGGGAACGATCAGACAGTGTACTCTATAGGGGATAGAGAACGGTCAGACAGTGCACTATATAGCGGATAGGAGCGAACAGACAGTGCACTATATAGGGGATAGGAACGATCAGACAGTTCTCTATATATGGGACAGGGAACCATCAGACAGTGCACTATATAGGGGATAGGAGCGAACAGACACTGCACAATAAAGGGATAGGGAACGATCAGACAGTGCACTATATCGGGATAGGGAACCATCAGACAGTGCAGTATATAGGGATAGGAACCAACAGACAGTGAACTATATAGGGGTTAGGGAACGATCAGACAGTTCACTATAGGGAACGATCAGACAGTGCACTATATAGGGGATAGGAGGCGAACAGTCAGTGCACTATATAAGGGATAGGGAACGATCAGACAGTGCACTATATAGGGGATAGGAACGATCAGACAGTGCACTATATTGGGGACAGGGAGCGAACAGACAGTGCACTATATAGGGATAGGGCACATTCAGACGGTGCACTATATGGGGATAGAGAACGATCAGACGGTGCTCTCTATAGGGGATAGGAACGATCAGACAGTGTACTCTATAGGGATAGGAACGATCAGACAGTGTGCTATATAGGGGATAGGGAACGCGATCAGACAGTGCACTATATAGCGGATAGGAGCGAACAGACAGTGCACTATATATGGGATAGGGAACAATCAGACAGTTCTCTATATATGGGACAGGAACCATCAGACAGTGCACTATATAGGGAATAGGAGCGAACAGACACTGCACAATATAGGGGATAGGGAACGATCAGACAGTGCACTATATAGGGATAGGGAACCATCAGACCGTGCATTATATAGGGGATAGGAACGATCAGACTGTGCACTATATAGGGACAGGGAACCATCAGACCGTGCACTATATAGGGGATAGGGAACCATCAGACAGTGCACTATATAGGGATAGGGAACGATCAGACAGTGCACTATATAGGGGACAGGGAACGATCAGACAGTGCACTATATAGGGGATAGGGAACCATCAGACAGTGCACTATATAGGGATAGGGAACGATCAGACAGTGCACAATATAGGAGCGAACAGACAGTGCACTATATAGGGATAGGGAACTATATAGGAGCGAACAGACAGTGCACTATATAGGGATAGGGAACGATCAGACAGTGCACTATATAGGGATAGGGAACCATCAGACAGTGCACTATATAGGGATAGGAACGATCAGACACTGCACTATATAGGGGATAGGGAACGATTAGACAGTGCACTATATAGGGGATAGGGAACGATCAGACACTGCACTATATAGGGGATAGGGAACCATCAGACAGTGCACTATATAGGGGATAGGGAACGATCAGACACTGCACTATATAGGGATAGGGAACGATCAGACTGTGCACTATATAGGGATAGGGAACCATCAGACAGTGCACTATATAGGGATAGGAACCATCAGACAGTGCACTATATAGGGATATGGAACCATCAGACAGTGCACTATATAGGGATAGGGAACCATCAGACAGTGCACTATATAGGGGATAGGAGCGAACAGACAGTGCACTATATAGGGATAGGGAACGATCAGACAGTGTACTATATAGGGATAGGGAACCATCAGACAGTGCACTATATAGGGATAGGTAACCATCAGACAGTGCACTATATAGGGATAGGGAACCATCAGACAGTGCACTATATAGGGATAGGGACCTAACAGACAGTGCACTATATAGGGATAGGAACGATCAGACAGTGCACTATATAGGGATAGGGAACCATCAGACAGTGCACTATATAGGGGATAGGAGCGAACAGACAGTGCACTATATAAGGGATAGGGAACGAACAGACAGTGAACTATATAGGGATAGGAACGATCAGACAGTGCACTATATAGGGATAGGGAACCATCAGACAGTGCACTATATAGGGATAGGGAGCGAACAGACAGTGCACTATATAGCGGATAGGAGCGAACAGACAGTGCACTATATAGGGATAGGAACGATCAGACAGTTCTCTATATATGGACAGGGAACCATCAGACAGTGCACTATACAGGGGATAGGAGCGAACAGACACTGCACAATATAGGGGATAGGAACGATCAGACAGTGCACTATATAGGGATAGGGAACCATCAGACAGTGCAGTATATAGGGATAGGGAACGAACAGACAGTGAACTATATAGGGGATAGGGAACGATCAGACAGTTCACTATAGGGAACGATCAGACAGTGCACTATATAGGGATAGGAGCGAACAGACAGTGCACTATATAGGGGATAGGGAAACGATCAGACTGTGCACTATATAGGGGATAGGGAACGATCAGACAGTGCACTATATAGGGGACAGGGAGCGAACAGACAGTGCACTATATAGGGATAGGGCACGCGTTCAGACGGTGCACTTTATAGGGGATAGAGAACGATCAGACGGTGCTCTCTATAGGGGATAGGAACGATCAGACAGTGTACTCTATAGGGGATAGGAACGATCAGACAGTGTACTCTATAGGGGATAGGAGCGATCAGACAGTGTGCTATATAGGGGATAGGGAATGATCAGACAGTGCACTATAGGGGATAGGAACGATCAGACAGTGCACTATATAGCGGATAGGAGCTAACAGACAGTGCACTATATAGGATAGGAAGCGATCAGACAGTTCTCTATATATGGGACAGGAACCATCAGACAGTGCACTATATAGGGAATAGGAGAACAGACACTGCACAATATAGGGATAGGGAACCATCAGACAGTGCACTATATAGGGATAGGGAACCATCAGACAGTGCAGTATATAGGGATAGGAGCGAACAGACAGTGCACTATATAGGGATAGGGAACGATCAGACAGTGCACTATATAGGGGATAGGGAGCGATCAGACTGTGCACTATATAGGGGATAGGGAACCATCAGACAGTGCACTATATAGGGATAGGGAACGATCAGACAGTGCACTATATAGGGATAGGGAACCATCAGACAGTGCACTATATAGGGATAGGAGGCGAACAGACAGTGCACTATATAGGGATAGGGAACCATCAGACAGTGCACTATATAGGGATAGGGAACCATCAGACAGTGCACTATATAGGGATAGGGAACCATCAGACAGTGCACTATATAGGGGATAGGGAGCGAACAGACAGTGCACTATATAGGGATAGGAACGATCAGACAGTGCACTATATAGGGATAGGAGCGAACAGACAGTGCACTATATAGCGGATAGGAGCGAACAGACAGTGCACTATATAGGGGATAGGGAACGATCAGACAGTTCTCTATATATGGGACAGGGAACCATCAGACAGTGCACTATACAGGGATAGGAGCGAACAGACACTGCACAATATAGGGATAGGGAACGATCAGACAGTGCACTATATAGGGATAGGGAACCATCAGACAGTGCAGTATATAGGGGATAGGGAACGAACAGACAGTGAACTATATAGGGATAGGAACGATCAGACTGTGCACTATATAGGGATAGGAACGATCAGACAGTGCACTATATAGGGACAGGGAGCGAACAGACAGTGCACTATATAGGGATAGGGCACGCTCAGACGGTGCACTTTATAGGGGATAGAGAACGATCAGACGGTGCTCTATAGGGGATAGGGAACGATCAGACAGTGTACTCTATAGGGGATAGGGAACGATCAGACAGTGCACTATATAGGGGATAGGAACGATCAGACAGTGCACTAAAGGGGATAGGGAACGATCAGACAGTGCACTATATAGGGATAGGAGCGAACAGACAGTGCACTATATAGGGATAGGGAACGATCAGACAGTGCACTATATAAGGGATAGGAACCATCAGACAGTGCAGTATATAGGGATAGGAAGCGAACAGACAGTGAACTATATAGGGATAGGGAACGATCAGACAGTTCACAATAGGGAACGATCAGACAGTGCACTATATAGGGATAGGAGCGAACAGACAGTGCACTATATAGGGATAGGAACGATCAGACAGTGCACTATATAGGGGATAGGGAGCGATCAGACAGTGCACTATATAGGGGACAGGAGCGAACAGACAGTGCACTATATAGGGATAGGGCAATGCGTTCAGACGGTGCACTTTATAGGGATAGAGAACGATCAGACGGTGCTCTCTATAGGGGATAGGGAACGATCAGACAGTGTACTCTATAGGGGATAGGGAACGATCAGACAGTGTGCTATATAGGGATAGGGAACGATCAGACAGTGCACTATAGAGGATAGGAACGATCAGACAGTGCACTATATAGCGGATAGGAGCGAACAGACAGTGCACTATATATGGGATAGGGAACGATCAGACAGTTCTCTATATATGGGACAGGAACCATCAGACAGTGCACTATATAGGGATAGGAGCGAACAGACACTGCACAATATAGGGGATAGGAACGATCAGACAGTGCACTATATAGGGATAGGAACCATCAGACAGTGCACTATATAGGGATAGGAACGATCAGACAGTGCACTATAGGGGATAGGGAACGATCAGACAGTGCACTATATAGGGGATAGGAGCGAACAGACAGTGCACTATATAGGGGATAGGGAACGATCAGACAGTGCACTATAGGAACGATCAGACAGTGCACTATATAGCGGATAGGAGCGAACAGACAGTGCACTATATAGGGGATAGGGAACGATCAGACAGTGCACTATATAGGGATAGGAACGATCAGACAGTGCACTATATAGGGGATAGGAACGATCAGACAGTGCACTATATAGGGACAGGAGCGAACAGACAGTGCACTATATAGGGATAGGGCACGCTTCAGACGGTGCACTATATAGGGGATAGAGAACGATCAGACGGTGCCTCTATAGGGGATAGGAACGATCAGACAGTGTACTCTATAGGGATAGGGAACGATCAGACAGTGCGCTATATAGGGGATAGAGAACGATCAGACAGTGCATTATAGGGAATAGGAACGATCAGACAGTGCGCTATATAGGAATAGAGAACGATCAGACAGTGCACTATAGGGGATAGGAACGATCAGACAGTGCGCTATGTAGGGATAGGAACGATCAGACAGTGCACTATATAGGGATAGGAAGCGATCAGACAGTGCGCTATATAGGGATAGGAACGATCAGACAGTGCACTATAGGGATAGGAACGATCAGACAGGGCACTATATAGGGGATAGGGAACAATCAGACAGTGCACTCTATAGGGGATGGGGAACGATCAGACAGTTCACTATAGGAACGATCAGACAGTGCGCTATATAGGGGATAGGGAAACGATCAGACAGTGCACTATATAATGGATAGGGAACGATCAGACAGGGCACTATATAGGGGATAGGAACGATCAGACAGTGCACTATATAGGGATGGGGAACGATCAGACAGTGCACTATATAGGGGATAGAGAACGATCAGACAGTGCACTATATAGGGGATAGAGAACGATCATACGGTGCACTATATAGGGGATAGAGAACGATCATACGGTGCACTATATAGGGATAGAGAACGATCAGACGCACTATATAGGAGATAGGAACGATCAGACAGTACACTCTATAGGGGATGGGGAACGATCAAACAGTGCACTATATAGGGGATAGAGAACGATCAGACAGTGCACTATATAGGGATAGAGAACGATCATACGGTGCACTATATAGGAGATAGAGAACGATCAGACGGTGCACTATATAGGGGATAGAGAACGATCAGACGGTGCACTATATAGGGGATAGAGAACGATCACACAGTGCACTATATAGGGATAGGAACGATCAGACAGTGCAGTATATAGGGATAGAGAACGATCAGACTGTGCACTATATAGGGGACAGGAGCGATCAGACAGTGCACTATATAGGGGACAGGGAGCGATCAGACAGTGCACTATATAGGGATAGGAACGATCAGACAGTGCACTATATAGGGGATGTGGAACGATCAGACAGTTCACTATATAGGTGATAGGAAACGATCAGACAGTGCACTATATTGGGGATAGGGAATGATCAGACAGTGCACTATATAGGGGATAGGGAATGATCAGACTGTGCACTATAAAGGGATAGAGAACGATCAGACGGTGCACTATATAGGAGATAGAGAACGATCAGACGGTGCACTATATAGGGGATAGAGAACGATCAGACAGTGCACTATATAGGGATAGGGAGCATCAGACAGTGCACTATATAGGGATAGGAACGATCAGACAGTGCAGTATATAGGGATAGAGAACGATCAGACTGTGCACTATATAGGGGACAGGAGCGATCAGACAGTGCACTATATAGGGGACAGGGAGCGATCAGACAGTGCACTATATAGGGGATAGGGAACGATCAATCAATCAATCAATCAATCAACTTTATTTATATAGCGCTTTTACAATGACGATTGTTTCAAAGCAGCTTCACAGTGTTAAACAGGACAACATTGCAACAAAATTTGATTTGGCTAGTTTAATTTGGATAGTTTATAGAATTATATATGACCAAATTAATAAATTCTATTTGTATATTTAGTTGAGTAACTTGGATCATAATTTGAGTGTCCCCAACTGAGCAAGCCAAGCCAAAGGCGACAGTGGCAAGGAACCAAAACTCCATCAGGGCATGATGGAGAAAAATAAACCTTGGGAGAAACCAGACTCAGTCGGTGCCAGTTCTCCTCTGGCCTATTATTAACAGTGTATAATTATTACTCTGGCAACCTTGCAGGTCTTAAATCATATTAGATAGGAATATTCGAAATTTTGGGTATGACGACGAGACGGGCTCATTTAGGATGGCGCGTCGATTACACAAGAATATGAATACTTGAAAGATCGGAGTTATTGCGCCGAGACGGTTAATTGAGGATCACGTTCCCGTGAGGCGAATTCAGAGGAGACACTAATGGACACGGTCTCAGCAGACACTCCAGGATGAGCTGGTCATGTCCAGATGCAGGTCCACCATCCGATCCGGACACGGCCTGGATCCGCCGACTGCAGTAAACCTCGGGATAAACAGAGAGACTAACATTAGTGTGGATGCCACTCTTTTATGATGTAACGAGTACATCAGGTGTTATGGGAAGTGTTCCCGGTTCCGCTGACCTAGTTAATGCAGCCTAACAATCAGTCATTTGATTTGAATAAAGAAAGTTAAAAATGTTCTATGTGTATGCCATAGTAAAGAGATGTGTTTTTAGTCTAGATTTAAACTGACAGAGTGTGTCTGCTTCCTAACAATGCTAGGAAGACTGTTCCAGAGTTTAGGTGCTAAATAGGAAAAGGATCGACCGCCTGCAGTTGATTTAGATATTCTAGGTATTTTCAACTGGCCAGAGTTTAGAGACCGCAATTGACGTGATGGAGTATATTGCGTTAAGAGCTCGCTAAGTACTGGGGAGCTAAACCATTTATTGCTTTATAAGTAATAAGCAAGATTTTAAAATTTATGCGATGTTTAATAGGAGCCAGTGCAGTGTTGACAGAACTGGACTAATATGATCGTACTTCCTGGTTCTAGTAAGAACTCGAGCTGCTGCGCTTTTGGACCAGCTGGAGTTTATTTATTAGGCGAGCAGGGCAACCACCCAGTAGAGCATTACAATAATCTAGCCTTGAGCTCATGAACGCATGTACTAGTTGTTCAGCATTTTGCATTGAAAGCATGTGACGTAATTTAGATATATTTTTAAGATGGTAGAATGCAGTTTTACAGATGCTAGAAACGTGGCTTTCAAATGAAAGATTGGTATCAAAGAGCACACCCAGGTTCCTCACTGACGAGAGGACTTGACAGAGCAGCCATCGAGGGTTAGACAGTATTCTAGGGCACTCTTTGTGGAGCTTTTCTGTCCAATAATTAAAAATTCAGTTTTATCTGAATTAAGTTGCAGGAAATTACTATTCATCCAATTTTTAATATCAGCTATGCATTCCGTTAATCTTGTGAATTGGTAAGTTTCGTCAGGGTGTGAAGAAATATAGAGCTGAGTATCATCAGCATAACAATGAAAACTAACGCCATGCTTCCTAATGATATCTCCCAGTGGTAGCATATACAGGGTGAAAAGCAACGGTCCTAACACTGAGCCTTGCGGTACTCCATACTGAACTTGTGATCGGTGTGACATCTCTTCATTTACTGCTACAAACTGATAACGGTCAGATAAGTAAGATTTAAACCATGCCAATGCAGTTCCACTAATGCCAACATAATTTTCGAGTCTATTCAAAAGAATATTGTGATCGATAGTATCGAATGCAGCGCTAAGATCGAGTAACACTAATAGAGAGATACAACCACGATCAGATGATAAGAGTAAATCATTTGTAACTCTAATTAGAGCAGTCTCAGTACTATGATACGGTCTAAATCCTGACTGGAAATCCTCACATATACAATTTCTTTCTAAAAGGAACATAATTGTGAAGACACTGCCTTTTCTAATATTTTTGATAGAAACGGTAGATTCGAGATTGGTCTGTAATTGACTAATTCTTTAGGATCAAGTTGCGGTTTTTAATAAGTGGTTTAATTACAGCCAACTTAAAAGTTTTTGGAACATATCCTAATGTCAAGGATGAATTAATAATATTAAGCAGAGGATCTATGACCTCTGGAAGCATCTCTTTAATAGCCTAGTCGGTATAGGGTCAAGCATACATGTTGTTGATTTTGATGATTTGACAAGTTTAGCCAATTCTTCTCCTCCTATAGCAGTGAATGAGTGTAATTTTTCCTCAGTGAGACTACAATGTTCTGTCTGAAGTGATACTGTAGTAGGCGGCTGCATGGTTATAATTTTATTCCTAATGTTATCAATCTTACTAGTAAAGAAGTTCATAAAGTCATTACTGCTGTGTTGTTTACAAACGTCAGAAGTTGAAGCTTTATCCTTTGTTAATTTAGCCACTGTATCGAATAAATACCTAGGGTTGTGTTTGTTTTCTTCTAAAGAGTTGAGAAATAAGCAGATCTAGCAGTTTTTATGGCCTTTCTGTATGCAATCATGCTCTCTTTCCACAAATTGAAAAACCTCCAGTTTTGTTTTCTTCCAGCTGCGCTCCATTTTTCTGGCTGCTGTTTTAAGGGCCGAGTGTGCTCGTTGTACCACGGCGTTGGATTATTTGCTTTAATCTTCTTTAAGCGC
The DNA here is from genome assembly GCA_023029165.1 of Gobiocypris rarus. NCBI lineage: Eukaryota > Metazoa > Chordata > Actinopteri > Cypriniformes > Gobionidae > Gobiocypris > Gobiocypris rarus. Next base: position 53,554,033 of record CM040916.1, read on the forward strand.
CGAGGAGCAACTATGTCTAAAGTGCTAGTAAAGAGAGAGTCAGTAGTTTCTGTTGCAACATCAAGTTCCTCTTGGCTATCTGTAATTCTGAGGAGATGGAACTGATGAGGAAGATTATGTATAAAGCAATCTTTAGTCGCAGCGGTTATAGTCCTGCCATATTTGAAGCGAGGATGGCTTTGCAGCCGTAGCTATATTAAGTATACATGATATTAGGTAATGATCTGAGATGTCATCGCTGCTGCAGGATTTTAATGGTATCAACATTTAGTCCATGTGACAGTATTAGATCTAAAGTATGATTAAGGCGATGAGTGGGTCCAGATACGTGTTGTCTAACTCCAATAGAGTTTATAATGTCTTTAAATGCCAATCCCAATGCGTCTTTTTCATTGTCAACATGGATATTAAAATCACCAACAATTAGTACTTTATCTGCAGCCAGTACTAACTCTGATAGAAAACCAGCAAATTCTTTGATAAAGTCTGTATTGTGCCCTGGTGGCCTGTATACAGTAGCCAACACAAATGTCAAACGGGATTTATCATTTACACTACACAATGTTACATAAAGCACCAAAACTTCAAAGGAATTATATTTGAAACTAGACTTCTGAGTAATACTGAAGTTATCATTATAAATTACAGCAACACCTCCCCTTTTCCTTTCAGACGCTCGTGTTTATAACAATAATCTTGGGGAGTGGACTCATTTAAAGTAATGTAGTCGTCAGGTTTTAGCCAGGTTTCTGTCAAACACAGCACATCTAGGTTATGATCTATAATCATATCATTAACAATAAGCGTTTTTGGCGAAAGGGATCGAATATTCAGCAACCCGAGATTTATCAATTGTTCATCCGTATTATATCTGTTGTTTATTTGTTGGACATCAATTCAATTTTTACTGTTGAATGGTTTTGATGGTTTTTGTATTTACTGATTCGGGAACAGACACAGTCTCTATGTGATAATATCTAGGTGAAAGCGTCTCTATGTGCTGGGATTTAGCTGACTCTGGTGACGTGAGACAGCTAGCAGACGGTTGGTTTAGCCAGTTTGTCTGCTTCCTGACCTGGGCCCCAGCTTCCTGACCTGGGCCCCAATCAGACAGTGCACTATATAGGGGATGTGGAACGATCAGACAGTTCACTATATAGGTGATAGGAAACGATCAGACAGTGCACTATATTGGGGATAGGGAATGAGCAGACAGTGCACTATATTGGGATAGGGAATGATCAGACTGTGCACTATAAAGGGATAGAGAACGATCAGACAGTGCACTATATTGGGGATAGAGAACGATCAGACTGTGCACTATATAGGGGATAGGAACGATCAGACAGTGCACTATATAGGGATAGGGAACGATCAGACAGTGCACTATATAGGGATAGGAACGATCAGACAGTGCACTATATAGGGGATGGGGAACGATCAGACAGTGCACTATATAGGGGATAGGGAACGATCAGACAGTGCACTATATAGGGGATGGGGAACGATCAGACAGTGCACTATATAGGGGATGGGGAACGATTCAGACAGTGCACTATATAGGGATAGGAACGATCAGACAGTGCACTATATAGGGATGGGGAACGATCAGACAGTAAACTCTATAGGGGATGGGGAACGATCAGACAGTAGACTATATAGGGTATAGGGAATGATTAGACAGTGCACTCTATAGGGGATGGGGAACGATCAGACAGTGCACTATATAGGGATAGGGAAGCGATCAGACAGTGCACTATATAGGGGATGGGGAACGATCAGACATTGCACTCTATAGGGGATGGGGAACGATCAGACAGTGCACTATATAGGGATAGAGAACGATCAGACAGTGCACTATATAGGGGATAGAGAACGATCACACGGTGCACTATATAGGGATAGAGAACGATCAGACGGTGCACTATATAGGGATAGAGAACGATCAGACAGTGCACTATAGGGGATAGAGAACGATCACACAGTGCACTATATAGGGGATAGGGAACGATCAGACAGTGCACTATATAGGGGATAGAGAACGATCAGACAGTGCACTATATAGGGGATAGAGAACGATCAGACGGTGCACTATATAGGGGATAGAGAACGATCAGACAGTTCACTATATAGGGATAGATAACGATCAGACAGTTCACTATATAGGGATAGATAACGATCAGACAGTTCACTATATAGGTGATAGGAAACGATCAGACAGTGCACTATATTGGGGATAGGGAATGAGCAGACAGTGCACTATATTGGGATAGGGAATGATCAGACTGTGCACTATATAGGGGATAGGGAACGATCAGACAGTGCACTATAAAGGGGATAGAGAACGATCAGACAGTGCACTATATAGGGGATAGAGAACGATCAGACTGTGCACTATATAGGGGATAGGGAAGCGATCAGACAGTGCACTATATAGGGGATAGAGAACGATCAGACAGTGCACTATAGGGGATAGGGAATGATCAGACAGTGCACTATATAGGGGATAGGGAACGATCAGACAGTGCACTATATAGGGGATAGGAACGATCAGACAGTGCGCTATATAGGGATAGGGAACGATCAGACTGTGCACTATATAGGGAATAGGAACGATCAGACAGTGCACTATATAGGAATAGGAACGATCAGACAGTGCACTATAGGAATAGGAACCATCAGACAGTGCACTATATAGGGATGTGGAACGATCAGACAGTGCACTATATAGGAATAGGAACGATCAGACAGTGCACTATATAGGGATAGGAACGATCAGACAGTGCACTATATAGGAATAGGGAACGATCAGACAGTGCACTATATAGGGATAGGGAACGATCAGACAGTGCACTATATAGTGGATAGGAACGATCAGACAGTGCACTATATAGGGATAGGGAAGGATCAGACAGTGCACTATATAGGGATAGGAACGATCAGACAGTGCACTATATAGGAATAGGAACGATCAGACAGTGCACTATATAGGGGATGTGGAACGATCAGACAGTGCACTAAATAGGGATAGGAACGATCAGACAGTGCACTATATAGGGATAGGAACGATCAGACAGTGCACTATATAGGGATAGGGAACCATCAGACAGTGCACTATATAGGGATAGGGAACGATCAGACAGTGCACTATATAGGGATAGGGAACCATCAGACCGTGCACTATATAGGGATAGGAACCATCAGACAGTGCACTATATAGGGGATATGGAACGATCAGACAGTTCACTATATAGGGATAGGAACGATCAGACAGTGCACTATATAGGGATAGGGAACCATCAGACAGTGCAGTATATAGGGATAGGGAACGAACAGACAGTGAACTATATAGGGGATAGGAACGATCAGACAGTTCACTATAGGAACGATCAGACAGTGCACTATATAGGGGATAGGGAATTCAGTGGCACTTTAAGTTTACTGAGAGGTTCTTTGGGGAACCAAACTATATCAACGCCCAGCTCTAATCTGCTAAATGAGACTATAAGGCATGAAGATATGAAGATGTGATGGTTTTCTAATTCAACCCTATCTGTGTCCTCCAGATTCTCCAGAACATGGTGGGAACGGCTCTCATCATCCTGGTGGCCGTTGGATTCAAGACCAAACTGGCTGCGCTCACGCTGGTGGTGTGGCTTCTGGCCATCAACGTCTATTTCAATGCTTTCTGGACAGTGCCTGCCTACAAACCCATGCACGATTTCCTGAAGTACGACTTCTTCCAGACCACGTCGGTCATTGGAGGCCTGCTGCTGGTGGTGGCGCTCGGCCCGGGCGGCGTGTCCATGGACGAGAAAAAGAAGGAGTGGTAAGAAGACCGGAGTCGTTCGGATCACTGCCCGGGACGCAACAACTCACAACACGCTGTTACCCTGTTCGTCCACTTCATCACGTCCCACTTCCTCTTCATTTTAAGTGCATTGGAGTTTTATTTACTGTAGAGACTGATTGCAACAGGAACGCAATTTATTCTTGCATTAGTGTTTCTAATTTCCGTCATAAAAGTCTGTGAATATTCTGAGAGATGGACTTAACAGGGTGTGAACGTGACTGACGGAGCAGCTCGTCTTCCTCATCTTCATCTATCTGGGGGCTTGATCATGTGGTTCGGTCTGCGACGCTGCCGTTGGAATGCCATTCATGAGGGCGTTTGTGATGTGCATCAGATGTGAACTTCCTACTGTCCGCGTCTCGAGGGACGTTTACCGTGTGTGAAATTAGGACAAGCTCCTACTCTTCAACTTGATTTATTGTCTTGCTCAAGTGTTTTCTGTTGATTATATATGTATTAAAAAAGCAAGTCATTATATTGATTTTTCAGAAGTTTATATTGTATTTTTGATTTTTGGTTTTCAGATCATGGCGGAAAAATAAAAGCAAAACCAACAAATAATCAAAATGTTGTGATGTGATTCATCATCTCCGTTCTTTAACACCGTGATGTCAACCCGAGACAAACATGCATCAAAATGATCAAACATACAAATTTAGTTAATCGGGCTATCAAAACTATGAAAAGTTCCATGGACTTTCACTGAGGGGGGTCAAAACATTTGTGCAATAGACTTATAGAATATTTAAGATGTCTATCACTAGCAAAGCTTCACGACTACCCTAGGAAAACATGTTAATCATGTTAACAACATTTTAAATCGTGATAGCAAAATGTGCAAATTCAAGCTAGGAATGTATTAAATCGTGCTACCAACATGTTAATCATGGTACCAACGTTCTAACAACATGCTAATCATGTTAACAACATGCTACCAACATGTTAACCATGGTACCAATGTTCTAACATGTTAACAACATGCTACCAACATCTTAATCATGGAACCAACGTTCTAATGTGTTAACAACATGCTACCAACATGTTAATCATGGTACCAATGTTCTAACATGTTAACAATATGCTACCAACATCTTAATCATGGAACCAACGTTCTAACGTGTTAACAATATCTTAATCATGGTACCAATGTTCTAACGTGTTAATATGCTACCAACATTTTAATCATGGTACCAACGTTCTAACATGTTAACGACATGCTACCAACATGTTAATCATGGTACCAACGTTCTAACATATTAACAACATGCTACCAACATGTTAATCATGGTAGCGACATTCTAACATGTTAACAACATGCTACCAACATGTTCATCATGGTACCAACGTTCTAACATATTAACAACATGCTACCAACATGTTAATCATGGTACCAACGTTCTAACAAAATGCTAATCATGTTAAAAATGCTACCAACATGTTAATCAAGGTACCAACATTATAACAATATGCTAATCATGTTAACAACATGCTACCAACATGTTAATCATGGTACCAACGTTCTAACGTGTTAACAACATGCTACCAACAAGTTAATCATGGTACCAACGTTCTAACATGTTAACAACATGCTACCAACATGTTAATCATGGTACTAACATTCTAAAAACATGCTAATCATGTTAACAAAATGTTACCAACATGTCAATCAAGGTACCAACATTATAACAATATTCTAATCATGTTAACAACATGCTACCAACATGTTGATCATGGTACCAACATTGTAAGAACATGCTAATCATGTTAACAACACATCTACCAAGATGTTAATCATGGTACCAACGTTCAAACAACATGCTAATCATGTTAGCAAAATGCTACCAACATGTTAATCATGGTACCAACGTTCTAACATATTAACAACATGCTACCAACATGTTAATCATGGTACCAACGTTCTAACATATTAACAACATGCTACCAACATGTTAATCAAGGTACCAACATTCTACCAACATAGTAAATGTTAAAATATGTTTAACATTTTGTTATAAAGTTGGTACCATGATTATCATATTAACAACATGCTACCAACATGTTAATCATGGTACCGACATTCTAACATGCTACCAACATGTTAATTATGGTACCAACGTTCTAACAATATGCTTATCATGTTAACAAAATGCTACCAACATGTTAATCATGGTAACAACGTTCTAACATATTAACAACATGCTGCCAACATGTTAATCATGATAGCAACATTCTAACATGTTAACAACATGCTACCAACATGTTAATCATGGTACCAACGTTCTAACATATTTACAACATGCTACCAACATGTTAATCATGGTATCAACGTTCTAACATATTAACAACATGCTACCAACATGTTAATCATGGTACCAACGTTCTAACATATTTACAACATGCTACCAACATGTTAATCATGGTACCAACGTTCTAACATATTTACAACATGCTACCAACATGTTAATCATGGTATCAACGTTCTACCAACATGGTAAATGTTAAAATATGTTTAACATTTTGTTATAATGTTGGTACCATGATTATCATATTAACAACATGCTACCAACATGTTAATTATGGTACCGACATTCTAACATGTTAACAACATGCTACCAACATGTTAATTATGGTACCAACGTTCTAACAATATGCTTATCATGTTAACAAAATGCTACCAACATGTTAATCATGGTAACAACGTTCTAACATATTAACAACATGCTGCCAACATGTTAATCATGATAGCAACATTCTAACATGTTAACAACATGCTACCAACATGTTAATCATGGTACCAACGTTCTAACATATTTACAACATGCTACCAACATGTTAATCATGGTATCAACGTTCTAACATATTAACAACATGCTACCAACGTGTTAATCAAAGTACCAACATTCTAACAACATGCTTATCATGTTAACATGTTGAATCATGTTAACAAAATGTTAAAACATGTTAATCATGGTACCAACATTCTAACAACATGCTAATGATATTACCAACATGCTACCAACATGTTAATCATGGTACCAACGTTCTAACATATTAACAACATGCTACCAACATGTTAATCAAGGTACCAACATTCTACCAACATGGTAAATGTTAAAATATGTTTAACATTTTGTTATAATGTTGGTACCATGATTATCATATTAACAACATGCTACCAACATGTTAATCATGGTACCGACATTCTAACATGCTACCAACATGTTAATTATGGTACCAACGTTCTAACAATATGCTTATCATGTTAACAAAATGCTACCAACATGTTAATCATGGTAACAACGTTCTAACATATTAGCAACATGCTGCCAACATGTTAATCATGATAGCAACATTCTAACATGTTAACAACATGCTACCAACATGTTAATCATGGTACCAACGTTCTAACATATTTACAACATGCTACCAACATGTTAATCATGGTATCAACGTTCTAACATATTAACAACATGCTACCAACATGTTAATCATGGTACCAACGTTCTAACATATTTACAACATGCTACCAACATGTTAATCATGGTAACAACGTTCTAACATATTTACAACATGCTACCAACATGTTAATCATGGTATCAACGTTCTACCAACATGGTAAATGTTAAAATATGTTTAACATTTTGTTATAATGTTGGTACCATGATTATCATATTAACAACATGCTACCAACATGTTAATCATGGTACCGACATTCTAACATGTTAACAACATGCTACCAACATGTTAATTATGGTACCAACGTTCTAACAATATGCTTATCATGTTAACAAAATGCTACCAACATGTTAATCATGGTAACAACGTTCTAACATATTAACAACATGCTGCCAACATGTTAATCATGATAGCAACATTCTAACATGTTAACAACATGCTACCAACATGTTAATCATGGTACCAACGTTCTAACATATTTACAACATGCTACCAACATGTTAATCATGGTATCAACGTTCTAACATATTAACAACATGCTACCAACGTGTTAATCAAAGTACCAACATTCTAACAACATGCTTATCATGTTAACATGTTGAATCATGTTAACAAAATGTTAAAACATGTTAATCATGGTACCAACATTCTAACAACATGCTAATGATATTACCAACATGCTACCAACATGTTAATCATGGTACCGACGTTCTAACATGATAACAACATGCTACCAACATGTTAATCATGGTACCAACATTCTAACAATATGCTAATCATGTTAACAACATGCTACCAACATGTTGATCATGAGACCAACTTTGTAACAACATGCTAATCATGTTAACAACACACCTACCAAGATGTTAATCATGGTACCAACATTCTAACAACATGCTAATCATGTTAACAACATGCTACCAACATGTTAATCATGGTACCAACATCCTAACAATATGCTAATCATGTTAACAACATGCTACCAACATGTTGATCATGAGACCAACTTTGTAACAACATGCTAATCATGTTAACAACATGCTACCAACATGTTAATCAGGGTACCAACGTTCTAACATGTTAACAACATGCTACCACCATGTTAATCATGTTAAAATCATTCTAACAAAATGCTAATCATGCATCATGTAAAAATGCTAGCAACAGGTTAAACATTAACAAAATGTTACAACATGCTTGCAACATGTTAAAACATAGTAGCAATGTGTTAACTCGTGTCAGCAAAATGCTACTCATGTTAACAACATGCTACCAACAGGTTAATCACGTTAGTATCATTCTAGCAACATGCTAATTGTGCAACAGGTTAAACATATTAGCAACATGTTACATGCTAGCAATCATGCTAACAAAATGTTAAACCATGGTAGCAATGTGTTAAATGATGCTATAGCTACATGTTAATCATGATAGGAAAATGTTAAAGCATGCTAACGTGGTAATACATGTTAACAGGAACATATTTTACATCATCAGCATAGAAAGTGCATTATTATATTTGTACAGGTTATGATGTTTGAATAGTTGATATGCAGTGTTTAATTTAGAGTATGTTTATTATTATTATTTTAATCAAAAGCGGTAGTCAGATATCAAACACAAATAATGCCAGCATGTTTGCTTTTCAAATTAATTTCGTTTTTTTTTTTAAACACACCTTGTCCTTTTATGACTTTGAATTTCCGTGGTATAACAATTAAAACTAGTAAGCATATTTTCTCAAGCATTTAATAATGTACACACCCGAAATGTACCATGAGGCATCTTTAGTGCTTGGAGAACTGTTGAATGGCTGGGTGTGATTGGCAGAACTCTTTTTAATAAACGGCGCGGTTTGATTGGCTGGCCGCGGGCTGGATTGACGCCCCCCTGATGTTGAGCGTGATCTGATTGGCTCGTGCGGTCGAGGGGCGGGGCTGCGAGCATGTGCATGATCTCAGGCTCTTCTGTCGGCAAGCGACCAAACTGGATTTGGATTCGGATCTGGACGCCTTTGTTTCATTCATTATTATTATTATTTCCTGGTGTTTAGGTAAGTTCCTGCATTTATGTGTCTTGTGCTTATGCTCACTGTTCATGTGGATATGAATGTATTCATGATTTGTTTATAGATCTCAACAGGTTGTTGTTCAGTGAGCAGTGATTTAAAGTGACGCTCTGTTGATATTATTAATGCTCTGTTATTCCTGAGCGTGTAATAAAAATAGCATTTTATTTCAATATGCATGTGATATTGAAGGTGCAGTTTGATGTGTGTAGAGTTGAGCTGGCTCAGTGATTTCTAGACTGATGTTTTAATCATCTGCTGCTCTGTTAACACGAGCTTTACACATTAAACAGAGCAAATCATCTCAGGCGATCATGAACATGCACATTTATGATATCAACCTGCTTGATGGGTTCAGAAGATTGTTCATTTTATAACATAATTCTCTGAGAAGAAAGAAAAGCCAGACTGCCTTAGTGTACTCTGTTTTGCATTTTTATTCAATTTAATGCAGATTTGATGACATCATCAGCATAATATTGTTAATAATAATGTTTTAGTATCATATTTTAGTATGTTTCATCAACTCAATGGGCATTTTTAATGTCTATTTTACATCCTACTATCTAAAAAGACATTATCAGCATAATATTGTAGCCTAAATGTATTAGATTTTATATTTCAACAATTCAATGCCATTTTTTAATAATTAAAGTCTTTTTTATATTCCTTTTTGCATTGTTTTTTTTAAATGTAATGCATTTTTAGCATATTTTGAATGCAAAGCTGAAATGGAATATTTTGATATATATTTTTAATTATATTTCAATATTTATATTTTTTCATTAAAATGTTTTATTATATTTTCATGTTTTATCAACTCAATAGGCTTTTTAATAATTAATATGTCTATTTTACATTCGTTTTTGTGTTCTTTTTTAATGTAATGCAATTAAATTTCAGTAATATTTTGAGTAATATTTAATTTTATTATATGTCAGCAACTCAATAGACATTTTCAATAATTAATGTTTATTTTATGTTCCATTTTGCATTTTTTGTAATTTAATGCAATTTTATTAAATTATCAGTGTAATATTTTAAATTAAAAAGTGAATTAAAATGTTTTATTATTATAATATTTTCCTGTTTTAGCAACTCAATAGATGTTTTTCATAATTAATATGTCTATTTTACATTCTATTTTAATTTAATGCAGTTTTATGACATTATCAGCATAATATTTTAAATGCAAAAGCTGAAATTGAATATTTAAATTCTCAATTCTATTATATTTCAGTAACCCAGTGGGCATTTTTTATGATTAATGTCTATTTTACATTCATTTTTGTGTTCTTTTTAATGTAATGCAATTGTATTAAATTTCAGTAATATTTTGAGTAATATTTAATTTTATTATATGTCAGCAACTCAATAGACATTTTCAATAATTAATGTTTATTTTATGTTCCATTTTGAATTTTTTTGTTATTTAGTGCAATTTTATTAATTTATCAGTGTAATATTTTGAATTAAAAAGTGAATTAAAATGTTTTATTATTATATTTTCATGTTTTATCAACTGAATAGACATTTTATTAATTAATGTCTATTTTACATTCTATTTTAATTTAATGCAGTTTTATGACATGTGCGTAATATTTTGAATGCAAAAGCTGAATTAGAATATTTTAATATTAAATGTATATTTCAGCAACTCAGTGGGCAGTTTTTATATCATATTTTGAATGAAAACATTATTTAAATGTTGAATGATTATATTTGAGTGTGTTTCAGTGCTGATGCTTCAGTGAAGCAGTTAATGTTTGACCTCTGTGTGTTTTGGTGAAGGTCACATGATTAATGTCTGACCTCTGTGTGTTTTGGTGAAGGTCACATGATTAATGTCTGTCCTCTGTGTGTTTTGGTGAAGGTCACATGATTAATGTCTGACCTCTGTGTGTTTTGGTGAAGGTCACATGATTAATGTCTGTCCTCTGTGTGTTTTGGTGAAGGTCACATGATTAATGTCTGTCCTCTGTGTGTTTTGGTGAAGGTCACATGATTAATGTCTGTCCTCTGTGTGTTTTGGTGAAGGTCACATGATTAATGTCTGTCCTCTGTGTGTTTTGGTGAAGGTCACATGATTAATGTCTGTCCTCTGTGTGTTTTGGTGAAGGTTACAGGATTAATGTCTGTCCTCTGTGTGTTTTGGTGAAGGTCACATGATTAATGTCTGACCTCTGTGTGTTTTGGTGAAGGTCACATGATTAATGTCTGACCTCTGTGTGTTTTGGTGAAGGTCTCCGGCCGGTCAGAGATGTCGAAGGGTTCGGTGGTGCTGGCCTACAGTGGCGGTCTGGACACGTCCTGTATCCTGGTCTGGCTTAAGGAACAGGGCTATGATGTCATTGCCTACCTGGTAACTCATTTGCATAAATCATTTCCTTCAGGGAAACTGTGATGACTGTTCAGATGTTTAATGACATGATTTTATTCTCATGAGCCACAGTCACGCCAAGGCCTGTGAAGACTCGCTCGGTGTGAATCATGCTCTGCTGCTGTGTGTGTGTGTGTGTGTGTGGGTGTGTGTGTGTGTGTGTGTGTGTGTGTGTGTGTGTGTGTGTGTGTGTGTGTGTGGGTGTGTGTGTGTGTGTGTGTGTGTGTGTGTGTGTGTGTGTGTGTGTGTGTGTGTGTGTGTGTGTGTGTGTGTGTGTGTGTGTGTGTGTGTGTGTGTGGACTGGTAATCCTACGGTATGGGGACAAAATGTCCCCACAAAGATGGCAATATCCAAATTTTTGTCCTTGTGGGGACATTTTTTGGTCCCCATGAGGAAAACATCTTATAAATCACACTAAGTGATGTTTTTTGAAAAAGTAAAATGCAGCATGTCTCCTGTGATGGGAAGTGTGTGTGTGTGTGTGTGTGTGTGTGTGTGTGTGTGTGTGTGTGTGTGTGTGTGTGTGTGTGTGTGTGTGTGTGTGTGTGTGTGTGTGTGTGATGGGTAGGTTTAGGGGCAGGGGCAGTGTAGGGGGATAGAAAATACGGTTTGTACAGTATAAAATGCATTACGCCTATGGAATGTCCCCATAAAACATGGAAACACAACATGTGTGTGTGTGTGTGTGTGATGCTGTACTGACACCGGGACAATAGCTGCGTGGTCACATATGGCCGTGTGGAACAATGCCTGTCTGCAGTCATCAGAGTCATGCACACGATGGGCTTCTGAGGCTTTCTTTCATTTTGCATTTCAACACATTTTGTAAGGATTCACAGGTTGTGTTGTTTTATGACCATCCAGAGACTGCTATAGTTTTTCTAAACCATTGTGCGTTTTTATGAAACTTAGCCACATTCAAGTGTATTGAAATATTTGATGTTTGTTTAAAAGGAGAGGGTCTGTTCTTAATGTTGATATATTGCATGTTCAGATATTCATACAACAAGATATTCTGGGGAAAGTTTTGTGAAAATTATTTAAAATGTTGGCAACGTTAAAAATAAACATGCTAGCAACATTCTAATTCATTAATAATAATTAACAACATGCTAAACCATTCATCATTTAAGTTAGCCATTATATCAACATGCTAATTAGTGCTTACAACATGTTAAATCATGTTAGCAACATCCAAATCATGCTAGCAATATGCTAATTTATGATATCAACATGTTAATTCACGTTAACAACATGCTAATTCATGCTATCAGCATATAATTACACTAGCAAAATGCTTACTTATGCTTACAACATGTTAAATCATGTTAGCAACATGCAAATCATATTAGCAACATGATGATTCATGCTGTCAACATGCTAAGAAATTCCTGTTAACAAAATGCTAATTCATGCTATCAACATGTTAATTTACACTAG
>CM040916.1:53572230-53587230 GCA_023029165.1 Gobiocypris rarus
CACATTGTTGACATATTTTAGCACATTTTAGCATGAATTAGCATTTTGATTGCATGTTGCTAACATCATTGAGCACTTTGATAGCATGAATTAACATGTTGCTAGCATTTTTTTAGTGCATTGTTAACATTATTTAGCACTTTGATTGCATGTGTTGCCATTTCGCTAACATATTATAGCACACATTGCTAACATATTTTAGCACATTTTAACATGAATTATCATTTTGATTGCATGTTGCTAACATCATTGAGCACTTTGATAGCATGAATTAACATGTTGCTAACATTTTTAGTGCATTTTTAACATTATTTAGCACTTTGATAGCATGTGTTGCCATTTAACATATTATAGCACACATTGTTAACATATTTTAACACACATTGTTGACATATTTTAGCACATTTTAGCATGATTTAGCATTTTGATTGCATGTGTTGCCATTTTGCTAACATATTATAGCACACATTGTTAACATATTATAACACATTGTTAACATATTTTAGCACATTTTAACATGAATTTGCATTTTGATTGCATTTCGCTAACATATTATAGCACACATTGCTAACATATTTTAGCACATTTTAACATAAATTAGCATTTTGATTGCATGTTGCTAACATCATTGAGCACTTTGATAGCATTAATTAACATGTTGCTAGCATTTTTTAGTGCATTGTTAGCATTATTTAGCACTTTGATAGCATGTGTTGCCATTTCGCTAACATATTTTAGCACACATTGGTAACATATTTTAGCACACATTGCTAACATATTTTAGCACATTTTAACATGAATTAGCATTTTGATTGCATGTTGCTAACATCATTGAGCACTTTGATAGCATGAATTAACATGTTGCTAGCATTTTTTAGTGCATTGTTAACATTATTTAGCACTTTGATAGCATGTGTTGCCATTTCGCTAACATATTATAGCACACATTTCTAACATATTTTAGCACATTTTAACATGAATTATCATTTTGATTGCATGTTGCTAACATCATTGAGCACTTTGATAGCATGAATTAACATGTTGCTAACATTTTTAGTGCATTGTTAACATTATTTAGCACTTTGATAGCATGTGTTGCCATTTCGCTAACATATTATAGCACACATTGCTAACATATTTTAGCACATTTTAACATGAATTAGCATTTTGATTGCATGTTGCTAACATCATTGAGCACTTTGATAGCATGTGTTGCCATTTCGCTAACATATTATAGCACACATTGCTAACATATTTTAGCACATTTTAACATAAATTAGCATTTTGATTGCACATTGCTAACATCATTGAGCACTTTGATAGCATTAATTAACATGTTGCTAACATTTTTTAGTGCATTGTTAACATTATTTAGCACTTTGATAGCATGTGTTGCCATTTCGCTAACATATTATAGCACACATTGCTAACATATTTTAGCACATTTTAACATGAATTATCATTTTGATTGCATGTTGTTAACATCATTGAGCACTATGATAGCATGTGTGCCATTTCGCTAACATATTATAGCACACATTTCTAACATATTTTAGCACATTTTAACATAAATTAGCATTTTGATTGCATGTTGCTAACATCATTGAGCACTTTGATAGCATGAATTAACATGTTGCTAGCATTTTTAGTGCATTGTTAACATTATTTAGCACTTTGATTGCATGTGTTGCCATTTCGCTAACATATTATAGCACACATTTCTAACATATTTTAGCACATTTTAACATGAATTATCATTTTGATTGCATGTTGCAAACATCATTGAGCACTTTGATAGCATTAATTAACATGTTGCTAACATTTTTTAGTGCATTGTTAGCATTATTTAGCACTTTGATAGCATGTGTTGCCATTTCGCTAACATATTTTAGCACACATTGGTAACATATTTTAGCACACATTGCTAACATATTTTAGCACATTTTAACATAAATTAGCATTTTGATTGCATGTTGCTAACATCATTGAGCACTTTGATAGCATGAATTAACATGTTGCTAACATTTTTTAGTGCATTGTTAGCATTATTTAGCACTTTGATAGCATGTGTTGCCATTTCGCTAACATATTTTAGCACACATTGGTAACATATTTTAGCACACATTGCTAACATATTTTAGCACATTTTAGCATGATTTAACATTTTGATTGCATGTTTGCTAACATGGTTGAGCACTGATAGCATGAATGAAAATGTTTGCTAACAGTTTTTAGTGCATTGTTAACATTATGTAGCACTTTGATAGCATGTGTTTACATTTTCTAGCATATTTTATCACACATTGCTAACATATTTTAACATGAATTATCATTTTAATTGCATGTTGCTAACATCATTGAGCACTTTGATAGCATGAATTAACATGTTGCTAACATTTTTTAGTGCATTGTTAGCATTATTTAACACTTTGATAGCATGTGTTGCCATTTCGCTAACATATTATAGCACACATTGCTAACATATTTTAGCACATTTTAACATAAATTAGAATGTTGATTGCATGTTGTTAACGTGATTACACACTTTGATAGCATTAATTAACATGTTGCTAGCATTTTTTAGTGCATTGTCAGCATTATTTAGCACTTTTCTAGAATGTGCTTACATTTTGCTAGCATTTTTTAACACACATTGCTAACATGTTTTAACATTGTTATCATGATTTAACATTTTGCTTTGCTAGCATGTCTTTACACAGTGTTAGCATGAATTAACAGATTTGAGCATTATTGCTAATATGAAATAGCACATTGATAGTATGTGTTAACTCAAATTATCATTTTGCTAAAATGACATAGCATGTTGCTAGCATTATTCAGCATGTTTTAGCCTGACTTAACATGTTTCTAGCATGTTGTTGGCAGGATTTCACTTTTTTTTTTTACATGAATTACAAACAAACCTCTGGAGTTGTCGTTGCTTGTGCTGTGTTTCACTGTCGTGTTTGGATCAGATGAGATCTGGCTACACCAGACAATGTTATTATTTGTTGTTGTTGATGATCTGTTTTCTAACATAAATCTCTCTTTATTGCATTAAAGGCCAATATCGGACAGACTGAGGACTTTGATGCTGCCCGGAAGAAAGCGGAGAAACTTGGAGCCAAGAAGGTAAAGACGATAAATACTGATCACGGCTGCCCAGCATTGTTAAAAAATGCTATTTCATGTTAGTAATGTGTTACTACTAATTTGTTAATTGTTAAAACATGTTACCAGCCTGGTACTTAATGCTAACAACATGCTAATTAATGCTAACAACATGTTAAAACATGTTAACGTGTTCATTTATGTTATCAGTGTGTTAAAACCTGTCAATTCATGCTTGCAGGTGTTAAATAATGCTAGAAATGTGGAAAAACCTACTAGAAAAGTGTTAAATAATGTTAACAATGGCTTAAACATGTCACGAACATGTTAATTAATGTTAGCAATGTGTTAAATGCTAGCAATGTGCTAATACATGCTAACAAAATGTTAAAACATGTTCAAACGTGCTATCAACATGTTAGCATGAATGAGCATGTTGCAAGCACACTTTGTGTTAAAAAATGTTAGCAAAATGTTAAATCCTGTAAGCAACATGTTAACATTAAATCATGCTATCAACATGTTAGATTGTGCTTAGAACATGTTAATTAATGATAAAACATGTTAAATAATACTAGTGGCATAATAAGTAATGCTAGCAAAATGCTAATTCATGGGAAAAAAATGCCATCAACATGCAAATTAATGCTAACAATGTGTTAAAACATGTTAACAGCATGATTATGTTAGCAATGTGTTTAAACCTGCTAATTCATGCAAACAACATGTTAATTCATGTTAACAATGTTGAAAAATGTTAACAATAGGCTAAATCATGTTAGCCACATGTTATCAACATGTTAATTCATGTTAGCCACTTTACCAAAATGCTAATTCATGTTAGGTAAATGTTACCAACATGCTAATTCATTTTAGCCATGTTACCAACATGACAATTCATGCTAAGAACATGTTAATTCTTGTCAACAATGTTGAAACATGGTAACAATAGGCTAAATCATGTTAGCCAAATGTTACCAACATGCTAATTCATGTTAGCCACATGTTACCAACATGTTAATTCATGTTAGCCACTTTAACAACATGCTAATTTGTGCTTACAACATGTCAATTAATGTCAACAATGTTGAAACATGTTAACAATAGGCTAATTCATGTTAGCTACATGTTATCAACATGCTAATTCATGTTAGCCACATGTTACCAACATGTTAATTCATGTTAGCCACGTTAACAACATGCTAATTCGTGCTTACAACATGTTAATTAATGTCAACAATGTTGAAACATGTTAACAATAGGCTAATTCATGTTAGCTACATGTTAGCAACATTCTAATTCATTTAAACCACATGTTAACAACATGCTAATTCGTGTTAACAACATGTTAATTCATGTCAACAATGTTGAAACATGCTAATTCGTGTTAACAACATGTTAATTCATGTCAACAATGTTGAAAAATGCTAATTCATGTTAGCTACGTAACAACATGCTAATTCATGCGAACAACATGTTAATTGATGTCAACAATGTTGAAACATGCTAATTCATGTTAGCCACGTTACCAACATGCTAATTCATGCGAACAACATGTTAATTAATGTCAACAATGTTGAAACAAATGCTAATTCATGTTAGCCACTCTTACCAACATGCTAATTCATGTTAGCCACACGTTACCAACATGCAAATTCGTGGTACCAACATGCTAATTCATGTCAACAATGTTGAAACATGCAAAATCATGTTAGTCACACGTTACCTACATGCTAATTTGTGCTACCAACATGCTAATTCATGTCAACAATGTTGAAACATGCAAATTCATGTTAGCCACATGTTACCAACAGGCTAATTCATGTTAGCCACACGTTACCTACATGCTAATTCATGTTAGCCACACGTTACCTACATGCTAATTCATGTCAACAATGTTGAAACATGCGAATTCATGTTAGCCACATGTTACCAACATGTTAATTCATGTTAGCCACGTTAACAACATGGTAATTCGTGCTTACAACATGTTAATTAATGTCAACAATGTTGAAACATGCTAATTCATGTTAGCTACGTTACCAACATGCTAATTCGTGCGAACAACATGTTAATTAATGTCAACAATGTTGAAACAAATGCTAATTCATGTTAGCCACTCTTACCAACATGCTAATTCATGTTAGCCACACGTTACCAACATGCAAATTCGTGGTACCAACATGCTAATTCATGTCAACAATGTTGAAACATGCAAAATCATGTTAGCCACACGTTACCAACATGCTAATTCATGTTAGCCACACGTTACCAACATGCAAATTCGTGCTACCAACATGCTAATTCATGTCAACAATGTTGAAACATGCAATTTCATGTAAGCCACATGTTACCAACAGGCTAATTCATGTTAGCCACACGTTACCTACATGCTAATTCATGTTAGCCACACGTTACCTACATGCTAATTCATGTCAACAATGTTGAAACATTTTAATTCATGTTAGACACACGTTACCAACATGCTAATTCATGCTAGCCACACGTTACCAACATGCTAATTCATGCTAGCCACACGTTACCAACATGCTAATTCATATTAGCCACACGTTACCTACATGCTCATTCATGTCAACAATGTTGAAACATGCAAATTCATGTTAGCCACACGTTACCAACATGCTAATTCATGTTAGCCACACATTACCTACATGCTAATTCATGTTAGCCACACGTTACCTACATGCTAATTCATGTCAACAATGTTGAAACATGCAAATTCATGTTAGCCACACGTTACCAACATGCTAATTCATGTTAGCCACACGTTACCAACATGCTAATTCATGTTAGCCACACGTTACATACATGCTAATTCATGTCAACA
Organism: Gobiocypris rarus; assembly: GCA_023029165.1. NCBI lineage: Eukaryota > Metazoa > Chordata > Actinopteri > Cypriniformes > Gobionidae > Gobiocypris > Gobiocypris rarus. The sequence continues at coordinate 53,578,190 of CM040916.1, forward strand.
ATGTTGAAACTTGCGAATTCATGTTAGCCACACGTTACCAACATGCTAATTCATGTTAGCCACACGTTAGCAACAGGCTAATTCATGTTAGCAATGTCCTTTTTCTTTCTCTTTCCACTTCACTAAATTTAAAGCTTATAAAACGTTCAGACGTTCATCCCAACAAACTTTACTCATCTTGGTTATCGTTGTGTGAAAATGGCATCAACAAACATTTTTCGTCATAGATTTTGTTAACGAAATTAGCACTAGTTTTAATTTTGTATTAAATTTAATTGAGTTAGTTTTAGTAATCGTGACGTGTTACAGAACTGTCTCTAATTCCAGCAAATCACTGGTGATGATCAGCATGTGGTGCAGCTGTAGGTTAACGGTGTGTGTGTGTGTGTGTGTGTGTTTCAGGTGTTCATTGAAGACCTGCGCTCTGAGTTTGTGGAGGAGTTCATCTGGCCGTCCGTGCAGGCCAACGCTGTGTACGAGGACCGGTACCTGTTGGGCACGTCCATCGCCCGGCCCTGCATCGCCCGCAGGCAGGTCCAGATCGCTCAGAGGGAGGGAGCTCAGTTTGTTTCTCACGGAGCCACAGGGAAGGTGCTGACCTCATCATGTGACAGCTTTGATCCTTGTGCGCTGTGACAAAATTATTTTTTATCAATTATTATCTTGTATCAAACGCTGCTCTGTAGTCTCATAAACGCCTGACTTACAGAAGTGAATGTGTCCATTCATCGTGTTTAAATCTAATCAGGTGATAATCTTTATTTTTATGAAGCCCTTGTGAAATTAATACAATATTTAATTATGGAAATTTATAAAATCTTTAATAATTATGGAAATTAATAATATATTAAAAATGCATGATAATTAATAAAACCATAAACAGTTATGAAAATTAATAAGTTATTAAAAAGTCACAATAATTCATAAAACCATGAAAAATTATGAAAATTTAATAAGTTATTTAAAAGTCATCATAATTAATAACATATATATTTTTAAAGGTATAGAAATTAATAAGATATAAAAAATGCATGATAATGAATAAAACCATAAAAAGTTATACAAATTAATAATATATTAAAAAGTCTTAATAATTTTTCTTTTAATTATAGAAATTAATAATATGTTAAAAAGTCATCACAATTAATAAAATCTTTTAAAAAGTTATAGAAATGAACATGTTGTTAAAAAGTCACAATAATTAGTAAAACCATAACAATTTATGAAAATTAATAAGATATAAAACATTCATGATAATTAATAAAACCATAAACAGTTATGAAAATTAATAAGATATTAAAAAGTCATCATACTTAATAAATATATAAAAAAGTTATGAAAATGAATAAGAGATTAAAAAGTCACAATAATGAATAAAATCTTTTAAAAAGTTACAGAAATTAATACGTTTTTAAGAAGTCACAATAATTAGAAAATACCATAACAATTTATGAAAATGAATAAGATATTAAAAAGTCTTAATAATGAATAAAATCTTTTAAAAAGTCATGGAAATGTATAAAATTTCAATCAAATAAAATTAATAAAAAGTCATGATAAATAATTAAATCTTAAAAACTCATGATAAATAATTAAATCTTAAAAACTCATGGAAATTATTAAATTCTAAATAAATTGTAAAAAAAAATAAAAAAATATAAGATCTCTAAAAGTTGTGGGAATTAAAATCTAAAGTCATGGACATTTCTATAATGAATATAAAGATAATTGATCAGGTAGAAATGGCTGTTTGTGAGTAAATATGAGTAATAATTCAGTATGTGCATTAATCACAGAAACAGCAGCGGAGAATAATGTTTAAATCAGTCTCTCACACACACACACACACACACACACACAGCAGGAGTTATAGTGTGATGTCATCATGATGATGGGCTGTGTTTGTTCCAGGGAAACGACCAGGTGCGCTTCGAGCTGACCTGTTATGCTCTCTACCCTCAAGTGCAGGTCAGTGACCGTGATCACATGATCACATCATCACATGATCACATCATCACATCACATCACATCATCACATCATCACATGATCACATCATCACATCACATCACATCACATCATCACATCACATGATCACATCATCACATCACATGATCACATCATCACATCATCACATGATCACATCACATGATCACATCATCACATCATCACATGATCACATCATCACATGATCACATCATCACATCATCACATGATCACATCATCACATCATCACATCACATGATCACATCATCACATCACATCATCACATCATCACATCATCACATGATCACATCATCACATCATCACATCATCACATGATCACATCACATGATCACATCACATGATCACATGATCACATCATCACATCATCACATCATCACATCACATGATCACATCATCACATCATCACATGATCACATCATCACATGATCACATCATCACATCACATCATCACATCATCACATCACATGATCACATCATCACATCACATGATCACATCACATGATCACATCATCACATGATCACATCATCACATGATCACATCATCACATCACATGATCACATCATCACATCATCACATGATCACATCATCACATCACATGATCACATCATCACATCACATCATCACATCATCACATCATCACATGATCACATCATCACATCACATGATCACATCATCACATCATCACATGATCACATCATCACATCATCACATGATCACATCATCACATCACATCATCACATGATCACATCACATGATCACATCATCACATCATCACATCATCACATCATCACATGATCACATCATCACATCACATGATCACATGATCACATGATCACATGATCACATCATCACATGATCACATCATCACATGATCACATCATCATCACATGATTGCATCATCACATGATCGCATCATCACATGATCACATCATCACATGATCACATCATCACATGATCACATCATCACATGATCACATCATCACATGATCACATCATCACATCACATGATCACATCATCACATCATCACATGATCACATCATCACATGATCACATCATCACATCACATGATCACATCATCACATCACATGATCACATCATCACATGATCACATGATCACATGATCACATCATCACATCACATCATCACATGATCACATCATCACATGATCGCATCATCACATGATCGCATCATCACATGATCAGATCATCATTACATCATCACATGATCACATCACATCATCATCACATCACATGATCGCATCATCACATGATCGCATCATCACATGATCACATCATCACATCACATGATCACATCATCACATCACATGATCACATCATCACATGATCACATCATCACATGATCACATCATCATCACATCGCATCATCACATCATCACATGATCACATCATTCACATGATCACATCATCACATCATCACATGATCACATCATCACATCATCACATGATCACATCATCACATCACATGATCATCATCACATGATCACATCATCACATGATCACATCACATCATCACATCATCACATGATCACATCATCACATGATCACATCGTCATCACATGATCACATCATCACATGATCACATCATCACATCACATCATCACATGATCACATCATCACATCACATCATCACATGATCACATCATCACATCACATCATCACATCATCACATCATCACATGATCACATGATCACATCATCACATGATCACATCATCACATGATCACATCATCACATCATCACATCATCACATGATCACATCATCACATCACATCACATCACATCATCACATGATCACATGATCACATCATCACATCACATGATCACATGATCACACGATCACACGATCACATCACATCATCACATGATCACATCACATCATCACATGATCACATCATCACATCACATGATCGCATCATCACATGATCACATCACATGATCGCATCGTCACATCATCACATGATCACATGATCACATGATCACATGATCACATCATCACATCACATCATCACATCACATGATCGCATCATCACATGATCACATCACATGATCGCATCGTCACATCATCACATCACATGATCACATCACATCATCACATGATCACATCATCACATCATATCATCACATGATCGCATCATCACATGATCACATCATCATCACATGATCACATCACATCATCACATGATCGCATCATCACATGATCACATCACATCATCACATGATCACATCATCACATCATCACATCATCACATGATCGCATCATCACATGATCACATCACATCATCACATGATCACATCATCACATCATCACATCATCACATCACATCATCACATGATCGCATCATCACATGATCACATCATCATTACATCATCACATCATCACATCACATCATCACATGATCGCATCATCAAATGATCACATCATCATCACATCACATGATCGCATGATCGCATCATCATCATCACATCACATCATCACATCACATCATCACATGATCACATCATCACATCGCATCATCACATCATATCATCACATGATCACATCATCACATGATCACATCATCATCACATGATCGCATCATCACATGATCACATCATCATCACATGATCACATCATCACATCACATGATCACATCATCACATCATCATATCATCACATGATCGCATCATCACATGATCACATCATCACATCATCACATCACATCATATCATCACATGATCGCATCATCACATGATCACATCTTTATCACATGATCGCATCATCACATGATCACATCATCACATCATCACATCACATGATCACATCATCACATCATCACATCACATCATCACATCATCACATGATCACATCATCACATCATCACATGATCACATCATCACATCACATCATCACATGATCACATCACATCATCACATCATCACATCACATCATCACATGATCGCATCACATCATCACATGATCACATCACATCATCACATGATCACATCACATCATCACATGATCACATCACATCATCACATGATCACATGATCACATCAGATCATCGCATCATCACATCATCACATCACATCATCACATGATCGCATCATCACATCATCACATCATCACATGACATCATCACATGATCACATCATCATCACATGATCACATCACATCATCACATCACATCATCACATCATCACATCATCACATCACATCATCACATCACATCATCACATGATCGCATCATCACATAATCACATAGGGCCTAAAACAAACTCAGGGTTATAGGATTAGTTTTGAGTTGACAAAACCAAACTAATCAATTCAGTCTGTGTTGGTCCCATGATGCTGATCATCAACTCTCTGTCAGCTCAGGCTTTGATCCTGAGTTTATGGAGCGTAGTGAAAGTGCGTGACATCAGCAGTGAGTAGCCAATCACAGGCCTTTCAACGCACATGTGACTCATTTCTCGAGAGCCAACGTGATTCAAAACTCTTTTGCTGAAGATAAAGACATTGAAGTATATATAAAGAATTTAAAAGCATTTACAAAGAAGAAAATCATGTAAGAGGATAAATAAAGAAAATAGTTGTGAAAGTAGTTTATATATATATATATATATATATAGATAGCAATCCGTTTCTATGATATATTATAAAAAAAACTTTAATATTGTGAAATATTATTAAAATGTAAAATAACTGATTTCTATTTGAACATATTTTACTATGTCATTTATAATTGTACAATTATTATATTAAGTAATCATCATTAGACAAAATATATATATATATATATATATATATATATATATAATTATACTTTTATATATTTATAAATATTTTATTTTTATCATGTAGTGACCTTTAATTTGGAGCAAGAGAACCAGGGGAGTGGCGCCTGGAGCAGATTAGCTGCGGAGCGTAAGTTACTATGGAGATGAACACTGCTAAAAGCCAAACCACTTTAATGGTACTTAAAACCCAGGATTGGTACAAACTAAGCTTAAACATATCTGGCTAGCTAGCTAAACCGGCTTCATGGTATAGGCCCATCATCACATCATCATCACATCACATCATCACATGATCACATCGTCATCACATGATCACATCATCACATCATATCATCACATGATCGCATCATCACATGATCACATCATCATCACATGATCACATCATCACATGATCACATCACATCATCACATCACATCATCACATCATCACATCATCACATCACATCATCACATCATCACATCACATCATCACATCATCACATCACATCATCACATCATCACATCACATCATCACATGATCACATCATCACATGATCACATCACATCATCACATCATCACATCACATCATCACATGATCACATCACATCATCACATCATCACATCATCACATCACATCATCACATGATCACATCATCACATCACATCACATCATCACATCACATCATCACATCACATGATCACATCATCACATCACATCATCACATCACATCATCACATGATCACATCATCACATCATCACATCACATCACATCATCACATCACATCATCACATCATCACATCATCACATCACATCATCACATCACATCATCACATCATCACATCATCACATCATCACATCACATCACATCATCACATCACATCATCACATCACATGATCACATCATCACATCACATCATCACATCATCACATCACATCATCACATCATCACATGATCACATCATCACATCATCACATCACATCATCACATCACATCATCACATCATCACATCACATCATCACATCACATCATCACATCACATCATCACATGATCACATCATCACATCATCACATGATCACATCACATCATCACATCATCACATCATCATCACATGATCACATCACATCATCACATCATCACATCACATCATCACATGATCACATCATCACATCACATCACATCATCACATCACATGATCACATCACATCATCACATCACATCATCACATCATCACATGATCACATCATCACATCATCACATCACATCATCACATCACATCATCACATCACATGATCACATCATCACATGATCACATCACATCATCACATCACATCATCACATCACATCATCACATGATCACATCATCACATCACATCATCACATCACATCATCACATCATCACATCACATCATCACATCATCACATCATCACATCACATGATCACATCATCACATCACATGATCACATCATCAGCTGTCTCTGACCCGCTTGCCTTCATCAGATCATCGCCCCGTGGAGGATTCCCGACTTCTACAACCGCTTCCGGGGCAGGAAGGACCTGATGGAGTATGCAGAGGTACATACCTTCACCTCTGACCTTTAACCCTGGGCTCCAGAGCCATCTGGGGATGCAAGCCTTTCATTGAAGAGCCAGGATTCACATGATCAGGGATATTACAAGTGTGCAAATCAATATTTATATTACACTTTCAAATGTTCATCAGGTGGGAGCTGCTGGGAAATGAGTGTTTGTGAGTTAAAGATAATAATATTATGAAACGATCACAAATAAAGTCATGCTCATAAAGATCTGACTGAAACAAACACAGAATTTAAATTCATTTTCATCAAATTATTTTTATATATTGCTACATTTATGTAAATATAAATCGTTGAATACTGTCAAGCAGTTAGACGATTATTTATTGTTATTATTATTATTTATTATTACAATATTTGTGATTTTTTTGTATCTACTATTTGTTTCTTAATATTTTTATATTTCTGTTTTAATGTTAGTTAAAGTTTGATTAATTTGATCTGTTTTTATTGCTTTGTATGTGTTTTTTTAACAGTTTATAGTTATTATATAATTTTTTCAGTTTTAGCTATTAATATTTTTATGTTAAACTAAATAAAAATGAGCAATGCTGCTTTGGCATAAAATACGTTTATATATACATTATTATAAAAATATGTTTTTTAAACAATACTAATACTAATAATTTATTATTATTACTAAATTGTTTTGTTAAAGAATAATGTATTATTATTATTTGACAAATTAATGAAATCATAAAAAGTCATGGAAATTAATAAAATCATGAAATCATAGACCAATGGACTTTGAATTTTATTTTTGTATTTTCTGTAGTAATTTTACAATACAGTTTTATTAATTTTGCGTGTTTTAGTCTTTTTAATTAGTTTGTATGTACAGTTTTGTTTTTAAAAAAAATTGTAAACATATTTTAAAAATATATTGTTATTTTAATATTTATAATGTTAGTATTATTTTATTATTTCCTGTTAAACTAAATTAAAAACTGTCTCTGTCAGCTGAAATAAAATAAGTTTAAAAATATATTTTAAATAATTATATAATTTTTTGTTTCAATAAGATTGTATTATTCTTGTTAGTGTTATTCTTTAACATAAACAATAGTACAGTGACACGGGTCCGATATAATCCATAAATACATCATCATCAGAAAACAAACAACAACAAAATATATTGACCCGCTAAAGTTTAGCACAAAAGTTCCTTGAAATCCTGGGAGCGATGACTCCATGTCTGACCACATGTCTCCATTTCCCTTTTGAGCGGTGAGTAATATCCCATTCCCAACCCTCCCAGCAGAGCTCCTGACTCTGGCCACTGGATGGCGCTCATCGCCCGGGGCTGAACCTCAGCATTGCTCAGCTCTGATGACTCTGAGTGCTGTCTGATGAAAGCTGCACATGCGCGGTAGAGAATCTCCATCAGACGCGAGTGCTGTGTCGCTGCCGTTTCTCTCTAATTATTTTGTGAAATGCTTGCAAACAATTCATGTGTTTATTCTCTTGGTTTGGAGGGTGTGTGTGTGTGTGTGTGTGTGTGTGTGTGTGAGCACAGTCTGGCCATCGAGACCCTGTGTGTGTGTGTGTGTGTGTGTGTGTGTGATGGGTAGGTTTAGGGGCAGGGGCAGTGTGTGTGTGTGTGTGTGTGTGTGTGTGTGTGTGTGTGTGTGTGTGTGACTGTGTGTGTGTGTGGACAA
>CM040916.1:53607230-53637230 GCA_023029165.1 Gobiocypris rarus
TTTTTTTTTTTAAAGGTTTAATATATTTTTCAGTCTCTATTTTTGGTATAGTTTAAGTTTGTCATATAATACTTGACCTGAGCTTTATTAAAGTGTGGAGTGACCCTCAGGTGTGTGTGTGTGTGTGTGTGTGCGCATGTTTTTGTGAAATATCAGGACTCAAATGTGTATAATGACATGGGTATGACACAGGTATTACAAAAAGAGGGTAAATATGAGGACGTTCCCCATGTCCTCACTTTTCAAAATGCTTATAAATCACACAAGATGAGGTTTTTATCACAGAAAGTAAACTGCAGTCTCCTGTGATGGGTAGTGTGTGTGTGTGTGTGTGTGTGTGTGTGTGTGTGTGTGTGTGTGTGTGTGTGTGTGTGTGTGTGTGTGTGTGTGTGTGTGTGTGTGTGTGTGTGTGTGTGTGTGTGTGTGTGAGTGTGTGTGAGTCTTTTGAAGTGTTAAAGCAGCATTAACGCCACGCTCCTGAGCTCTTTCTGCCCGGGCAGGAGCGAGGAATGATAAGCCGGCCCGTGTGTTACCTGTGTGTGTGAGGACGCCTGAAGGGCCCACATTTAACCTCACAACACACACATCTGAACTGTGTAAAAGATGAGTGTAAACCAGGGCGCTTGTGTCGGCATAATCTGTGCTCCTCTGGCTTCATCTCTCGAGATCTTAATACCTGACGGTGTTAGAAGAGACTTTTATCTGATTTGCTCGATGCTTTAGTCCCTCAATCTCCTGCACTAAATCCCTCAGAGTCTTAATGTATCAGATTGCCACTTTTCAGGACTTAAGCGAAGGGTAATTTGCTAAGTCTTGTTTTGGGCAGGAGTTATTGTGGCGTTCAGGGGTTTGGGCCCAGAGCCGGTTCTTCTGCCCCGAGGGACGGAGATTGTTTTACACACAAGAGTCTGAGGAGTCAAAGAGCTTTTGTTTAATGAAGGAGTCGCAGCTTTAATAGTGGAGCTGTTTTGGTGACTTATTCATTATTTCTGTGTTACGTTGGGAAAACTGTCTGTTATCCTGGATATAATATATATATAATGCAATGTTGTGAGGTGGGGCCTCCATGGATCGGACTTGTTTGTTCAGCACATCCCACAGATGCTCGATTGAGATCTGAGGAATTTGGAGGCCAAGTCAACACCTCAAACTCGTTGCTCCTCAAACCATTCCTGAAGCATTTGTGCTTTGTGTCAGGAGCATTATCCTGCTGGAAGAGCCACAGCCACCAGGGAATACCGTTTCCATGAAAGGCTGTACATGGTCTCAGCAATGCTTAGGTAGGTGGGACGTGTCAAAGGAACATCCACATGGATGGCAGGACCCAAGGTTTCCCAGCAGAACATTGCCCAAAGCATCACCTCCGCCGGCTCGCCTTCTTCCCATAGTGCATCCTGGGGCCATGTGTTCCCCAGGTAAGCCACGACACACCCGGCCATCCACGTGATGTAAAAGAACACGGGATTCCTCAGACCAGGCCACCTTCTTCCATTGCTCCGTGGTCCAGTTCTGATGCTCACGTGCCACTGTTGGTGCTTGGTCAGGGGTCAGCATGGGCACCCTGACTGGTCAGCGGCTATGCCGCCCCATACGCAACAAACTGCGATGCTCTGTGTATTCTGACACCTTTCTATCAGAACCAGCATTAACTTCTTGAGCAGTTTGAGCTCCAGTAGCTCGTCTGTTTGATCGGACCACACGGGCCAGCCTTCGCTCCACACGTGCATCAATGAGCCTGGGCCGCCCATGACCCTGTGGCCGGTTCTCCACTGTTCCTTCCTTGGAGCACTTTTGATAGATCCTGACCACTGCAGACCGGGAACACCCCACAAGAGCTGCAGTTTTGGAGATGCTCTGACCCAGTCGTCTAGCCATCACAATCTGGCCCTTGTCAAACTCGCTCAAATCCTTACGCTTGCCCATTTTTCCTGCTTCTAACACATCAACTCTGAGGACAAAATGTTCACTTGCTGCCTAATATATCCCACCCACTAACAGGAGATCATCAGTGTTACTCACTTCACCTGGTGTATATAGTACTTTCTTCAGTGCGTTTGATTTAATAAACATATTGATTATTTTAAGATGGGGTGATAATTAGGAATCACATATATTCGTTGATTCTTTATAATCTGAATATATAGTGGTGCGTGTTTTTGTTAGCAGCGTGTATGTGTGTGTGTAAAGACTTGGCTCTGAAGAATAACCGGATGGCATCCCGTGTGTCCGCTCATCATCTCCTGATGGTCTGTGACCCTCCAGACGTCTGAGTGAAAGCTTCATTTCTGTGTGTCAGACACAGAGCGGGAAATTGTAGGGTAGAGCCGACCTGACCGCTGGATCCTGACAGAGGACGATTGTTGCCTTGCCCGGTTCTATTATCATTCATCCTGCTGTCAATGTGCCCATCATGGGGATTTATTGGGAATTTCCAGCCGGTGTCAGTCCCCCAGTCCTCTCACTATCTGTCAATTAAAAGTGTACATACAGGGTTTCCGTGGGTCTTAAAAAAGTCTTAAATCTTGTTTTTTAAGCCCTTAAATTGAAGTCTTAAATGCAATATCATGGCATTAAATCAGGGACCTATGATTTCTGCGATGCGATGCAAAATCGCAGAATGCATTCATAAAAATGGAATTTACTGTATAATGCAGAATTTTGGGATGAATAAATCAAAAGTAGAACACTTAAAGGGACAGTACACCCAAAAATAACAACCCAGGCATGCATGTTGTTGTATCCGTCAGGAATCTCTGAAACCCCGGAGGTGTTGTGATTCAGTGCAGCAATTCAATACAGTGATTCAGTGCAGCAATTCAGTGCAGTGATTCAATGCAGAAATTCAGTACAGTGATTCAGTGCTGTGATTCAGTGCTGTGATTCGTACAGTGATTCAGTGCAGTGATTCAGTACAGTGATTCAGTACAGTGGTTCAGTACAGCGATACAGTGCAGCGATTTGGTACAGTGATTCAGTGCAGTGATTCAGTACAGTGATTCAGTACAGTGATTCGGTACAGTGATTCAGTGCAGTGATTCAGTACAGCGATACAGTGCAGTGATTCAGTACAGTGATTCGGTACAGTGATTCAGTACAGTGATTCAGTACAGTGATTCAGTACAGTGATTCGGTACAGTGATTCAGTGCAGTGATTCAGTACAGCGATACAGTGCAGTGATTCGGTACAGTGATTCAGTGCAGTGATTCAGTACAGTGATTCAGTACAGCGATACAGTGCAGTGATTCAGTGCAGTGATTCAGTACAGCGATACAGTGCAGTGATTCAGTACAGCGATACAGTGCAGTGATTCGGTACAGTGATTCAGTGCAGTGGTTCAGTACAGCGATACAGTGCAGTGATTCGGTACAGTGATTCAGTGCAGTGGTTCAGTACACCCAAAAATAACAACCCAGGCATGCATGTTGTTGTATCCGTCAGGAATCTACGAAACCCCCGGAGGAACCATCCTGCTCCACGCTCACCTGGACATCGAGACCTTCACGATGGACCGGGAGGTTCGGAAGATCAAGCAGAATCTCGGCATCAAGTTCTCGGAGCTCATCTATAACGGTACGGTGTGTGTGTTGTATCTGTGTCTCAGGTGTCTTAATCCGTGTGTTGTGAGCAGCAGGTTTCTCTCTGCTCCTCCTCTCTCATAATAGGATTTGGCCCATTAGAGGCTGATTACAGGGGCCCTGCGATTAAAGCCAGCGAGGGCCACGTCCCTCAGAGGTGTGAGCAGCAGGACGCTCGCCGCAGATTAAACTCATTAGAATCTTACACTGAGAAAATGAAGCCACAGAGAGCCGGTTCAGTCCACGTCCCACAGCGAGACGGGCTGCTTCACACACCTGTGCGCTGAATATATTACAGCCCGGACGGGTCTTTCGCTTCTCACAACCCTGACAGATATGATGCGCTTCCTCCTCCTCTGGGTTTCCGACTTGTTTTCCAACATTCTGAAATCAAAACACATTCACTGGAGATGCAAAATGCCTGAAGATACTGATCAAAATGAAGTGTTTGTGCTTAAAACAAGAAACAAGCTGTTAATAAATTGAGTGAGTTTTTGCATCAGATGTGCACAAACAAGATTTTCCAAAAACACACAAGTAGAAGTAGAGAAGTCATGTATTCATGCACTGAGACATCAGTCATCCATAAAGCTTCATGAAGAATTAGATTATCAGATCAAAGTTAATTGCGTTTGAACCGGACCTCTATTGAGCTGCTAAACAAGCTGCTTAAATAAAGGGAAACCACTACACTGTAAAAACAATTTTCAAAGTTGTTCTGTAAATAAAACCCAGACTATTGTAGTGCTTTTACCAGAGAATACTGTTTCAGTCTTTCTAATTTTCACTTGTCACTTTCACATTGTTACTTGCAATTTCTGAGGGAAAATATTTCTTTACCATTTTTTGTTTTCAGTGCAGTGATACAGTGCAGTGATTATGTGCTGTGATTCGGTACAGTGATTCAGTGCAGTGATTCAGTGCAGTGATACAGTGCAGTGATACAGTGATTCAGTGCTGTGATTCGGTACAGTGATTCAGTGCAGCAATTCAATACAGTGATTCAGTGCAGTGATTCAGTGCAGCAATTCAATACAGTGATTCAGTGCTGTGATTCAGTGCAGTGATACAGTGCAGCGATTCAGTACAGTGATTCAGTGCAGTGATTCAGTGCAGCAATTCAATACAGTGATTCAGTGCTGTGATTCAGTGCAGTGATACAGTGCAGCAATTCAGTACAGTGATTCAGTGCAGTGATTCAGTACAGTGATTCAGTGCAGTGATTCAGTACAGTGATACAGTGCAGTGATTCAGTACAGTGATTCAGTACAGCGATACAGTGCAGCGATACTGTGCAGTGATTCAGTACCGTGATACAGTGCAGTGATTCGGTACAGTGATTCAGTGCAGTGATTCAGTACCGTGATTCGGTACAGTTGTACAGTACCGTGATTCGGTACAGTGATACAGTGCAGTGATTATGTGCAGTGATTCAGTACAGCGATACAGTGCAGTGATTCGGTACAGTGATTCAGTGCAGTGATTCGGTACAGTGATTCAGTACCGTGATACAGTGCAGTAATTCGGTATAGTGATTCAGTACCGTGATACAGTGCAGTGATTCAGTACAGCGATACAGTGCAGTGATTCGGTACAGTGATTCAGTGCAGTGATTCAGTACAGCGATACAGTGCAGTGATTCAGTACAGCGATACAGTGCAGTGATTCAGTACAGCGATACAGTGCAGTGATTCAGTGCAGTGATTCAGTACAGTGATTCAGTGCAGTGATTCAGTACAGTGATTCAGTACAGTGATACAGTGCAGTGATTCGGTATAGTGATTCAGTACAGCGATACAGTGCAGTGATTCGGTAGTGATTCAGTGCAGTGATTCAGTACAGCGATACAGTGCAGTGATTCGGTACAGTGATTCAGTGCAGTGATTCAGTACAGCGATACAGTGCAGTGATTCGGTAGTGATTCAGTGCAGTGATTCAGTACAGCGATACAGTGCAGTGATTCAGTACAGCGATACAGTGCAGTGATTCGGTACAGTGATTCAGTACAGTGATTCAGTACAGCGATACAGTGCAGTGATTCGGTAGTGATTCAGTGCAGTGATTCAGTACAGCGATACAGTGCAGTGATTCGGTTGTGATTCAGTGCAGTGATTCAGTGCAGTGATTCAGTACAGCGATACAGTGCAGTGATTCAGTACAGCGATACAGTGCAGTGATTCGGTACAGTGATTCGGTACAGTGATTCAGTACAGCGATACAGTGCAGTGATTCAGTACCTCAACAACCACCATTTTATTGAAGAACCATGATTCACATGATCTTGGGAAAATATGGATATATGAGGGAGTTTTAAAAGGATGATTTCTAGAGATAGAAAAGTCATGGACATTTCTATAATTAATATGTTTTTTTTCTAGTTATGATAAGCCTAATATGAAATATCTAATCAGGTATAAATAGTTGAGAAGTTGCTAACATTGTCTTGGTCAGTTGGGGGCGTGGGGCGTCTGCGAGCCGCTAGTTAAAGGAAACCCTGTGCTGTGTGTTTGCTGGATGAGTATTAAAGTGCTGTCCTTCTCTCTCCGCTCAGGGTTCTGGTACAGTCCGGAGTGCGAGTTCGTCCGCCACTGCGTTGATAAATCTCAGGAGAACGTGGAGGGTCGCGTGCAGCTGTCCGTCTTTAAAGGGCAGGTGTACATCCTCGGCCGAGAGTCGCCCAAATCACTGTACAACGAGGAGCTGGTCAGGTAAAGCACATCATCATCTGTTGCTCCAAACCTATGAACATCAGCATTTTACCAGATTTACGCCAAAATAAAAGCACGAGGATCTGAATTAAAAGTGAATGATTTAAGACATAAATATTAGTTTTGTAACTTAAGCTAATTATTATTTATATATTTGTTTTTGTTTTTTTAAAGTGTAATTGCAATTTACAACTGATATATTTCTGTCTTTCTTTTTATAGTTAATAATAATAATAATATATATATTTTTTTTATTCTATAAAATATTATATAAAACTATATTATAATAAGAATAAATATTATTATTATTAATGTTGCTATTCTGCATTTTTATAGTTAATAATAATAATAGTAATAATAATAATATTCTTTATGATTTTTTATTCTATACAAATATTATATTGGCCTATTATATACACTTAAATAATAGTTATTATTATTATTAATGTTATTATCTTCATTCTTAGAGTTAATTATTATAATAATTATAATTGTTTTATTCTATAAAAATATTATTTACTATATAAAATTATGTAATAATAACAATTATTATTATAAAAAGTATTCTTAATTTTTATAGTTGATAATAATTATATAATTTTTCTATTGTATAAAATATTATATATTATATACAATTATATTATAATAATGATTATTATTATAAATCTTATTATTTTTAATTATTTAGAGTTAATGATAATAATAATTTATGTTATTATATAAAAACAAAATATTATATACAATTTTTGAATTATAATAATTATTATAATTTTTTTT
The DNA here is from genome assembly GCA_023029165.1 of Gobiocypris rarus. Taxonomy (NCBI): domain Eukaryota; kingdom Metazoa; phylum Chordata; class Actinopteri; order Cypriniformes; family Gobionidae; genus Gobiocypris; species Gobiocypris rarus. The sequence continues at coordinate 53,614,292 of CM040916.1, forward strand.
TTTTTATAGGAAATAATCATTTTTTAATATTATTTATTAAATAAAATGATATAATAATAAAAATGAAACACCAGTGTGAATGTAATGTGGACTGAGAGACCTCTTAAGTCTAAAATAAACTGTAATACTAAATGATATGAAATCAGGTGATCATGCAAATGTGCTGATAAAATATTGAAATATTAGCGGACTTTAAATAAATGTTTGCTGTAGTAAAATAGCATCACAACAAAAGAACTGTGTGTGTGATGATGTCACAGGAGCGTCTCTGGACACTGAGGTCATCGGGGTTTGACCCCTGTGTGTCCTGAGGGCAGATCCGCTCATCCCAGCGCTGACCAAAGCTCCGGTCCAGATGCCGCGCGACGCTAATGGCCTCTCAGCCGTTCGGGGGAAGTTGTGCTTTTCATGCCGTTTAAGTGTGGAAGCGTACAGTTGAAAGGTCGGGCCCTTTCCTCGTCCCGCCACTTTAGCTCAAGGGGATGGAAAATCCCATGAAAGAAGCGCATTATGATTCTCTTCCCAGTCTGTCAGTAACGCTCTGTTTAGTTCCTGTCTCTATGAAGCCCCTCCTTCTGAAAAGCACACTGTGCTCTGATTGGTTGTGATTGGTGTCTGGGAAAGTCCCGCCCCTTACCATAACCGGCAGTTTCAACACACTACTAACTCAACCAGGCCCCGCCCCTTTATTCTGCATATGAATTATTATAATGAGGAATGTTGTGTTGTTTTGGTTCAGAAACTCGAGACTACAATGGAGGCGTTTCAGGAGTTCAGGAACACTGATCCTGCCAGTTATTTCTCCAGCACTTTGCACAGAACAGATTGATTCAAAATAACAGAATCAATGATGCAGCTTCATCAAATATTAGCGTCATTTTTCAGATCAATTCGGTTAAATAACTGAAGTTCAATATTATAAAGTCTGAAAATGAAGAAATTTAGACTGTCATAAATGTTAGTATTTTAAATTTGCAATATACAGTCAAATTATAATTATATATTTATATATATATATATTTTTTTTTTTACAGTGAAATATTATAATAGTGTGGAAGCTTGTTTCAACTACGGAATAGAAAATACCAAAGCCAGTTATGACTTTTTATCTCACAATTCCGACAATTATTGAGATAAAAAATAGCTTTTTCTTTTTTTTTCTTTTTTTTTATTCAGTGTCGGAAACAAGCTTTAGCAATAAAATAATAAATATTATTATTGCAGCCCTACAAACAAGCACAGCAAACCTGGAATTTTATTTTTAGCAGAAAAATCTCCATTTTTGGTTATACTTTATTTTACAGTGTCATTATGCCCAACATTAGTCAACATTATGACCACTGACCAGTGACGTGAATAACACTGATGATCTCTTCATCTCCTGTTAGTGGGTGGGATATATTAGGCAGCAAGTGAACATTTTGTCCTCAGAGTTGATGTGTTAGAAGCAGGAAAAATGGGCAAGCGTAAGGATTTGAGCGAGTTTGACAAGGGCCAGATTGTGATGGCTAGACGACTGGGTCAGAGCATCTCCAAAACTGCAGCTCTTGTGGGGTGTTCCCGGTCTGCAGTGGTCAGGATCTATCAAAAGTGCTCCAAGGAAGGAACAGTGGAGAACCGGCCACAGGGTCATGGGCGGCCCAGGCTCATTGATGCACGTGTGGAGCGAAGGCTGGCCCGTGTGGTCCGATCAAACAGACGAGCTACTGGAGCTCAAACTGCTCAAGAAGTTAATGCTGGTTCTGATAGAAAGGTGTCAGAATACACAGAGCATCGCAGTTTGTTGCGTATGGGGCGGCACAGCCGCTGACCAGTCAGGGTGCCCATGCTGACCCCTGACCCCGCCGAAAGCACCAACAGTGGCACGTGAGCATCAGAACTGGACCACGGAGCAATGGAAGACATCACGTGGATGGCCGGGTGTGTGTCGTGGCTTACCTGGGGAACACATGGCCCCAGGATGCACTATGGGAAGAAGGCGAGCCGGCGGAGGTGATGCTTTGGGCAATGTTCTGCTGGGAAACCTTGGGTCCTGCCATCCATGTGGATGTTCCTTTGACACGTCCCACCTACCTAAGCATTGCTGAGACCATGTACAGCCTTTCATGGGAACGGTATTCCCTGGTGGCTGTGGCTCTTCCCGCAGGATAATGCTCCTGACACAAAGCACAAATGCTTCAGGAATGGTTTGAGGAGCAACGAGTTTGAGGTGTTGACTTGGCCTTCCAAATTCCTCAGATCTCAATCGAGCATCTGTGGGATGTGCTGAACAAACAAGTCCGATCCGGCCCCATCTCGCAACTTACAGGACTTAAAGGATCTGCTGCTAACATCTTGGTGCCAGATACCACAGCAGGTGTAGTGGAGTCCATGCCTCGACAGCTCAGCAAAAGGGGGACCAACATTTATTAATTTATAGTTTATTTGGTAGGGACAGATACAGTGAACATAGATAATCTTCTCGAACTTTGGCATTGAGTTGATAATGTTTAAAATCATCGTGCATGGATTGTTTCACTGGGATTGCTCTCTGCATTTGGACACTTTTGGCCAAACCTAAGTGTCTTATAATTACGCAACTTTGGAAACAGACTTGTACGTCAGTGATAACGTGAGCATCTCACGATCAAGCGGTGTCATTAACACAGCGGTTTCCTCCCACAATGCATCGATGCGCAAGAAATGTCACAATGTTGTCATGCTGCGATAACACCGATACAGAGCTCGCGATCTTTCCTCAAAGAAACCGTGAATGTTTGGGCAGCGGATCAGCATATTAGAATGATTTCTGGAGGATCATGTCTGTTATGTTCTATAATCTTTCTGTTTTTCAGCTATTATTCCCACATGCTGTATTGATCTGGTTGAATTTTATGAAACGCCTCTGTGTCTGCTTTGTGTTTAACAGTATGGATGTGCAGGGCGACTACGACCCCTGCGACGCCTCTGGATTCATCAAGATCAATGCGGTCAGGTCAGTCAAACGTTCTCCGAGTGATTCTCCGGTCTCTCATCAGGGTGTTTGACAGCCGCTCTTCTTCTGTGTTTCAGGCTGAGGGAACACAACCGTCTGCAGGGAGCCGCTCAGAAGAAACTCTGACCTGCGTGTCACGTTACTCTCTGTTACTTTTCATCTGATTAAAACACACAAAACAGTCCTAATGAGTTCATTCTCATGATGTACGGATGATGATTATACTACGGTTGAATGCTTGGATCTGATTGGCTGAGGAACGTTCTAAGGTGTGCAGTTATTTTTAGGGAAAGTAGGTCCAGCAGGTCTTGACCACATTACAGCTCCATATCACTCCGCCAATTGATTTCAGTGATTTCAAATGTCTTTACAACAGCAAAATAACCAAAACCGAAGAAATATAGTAAACAATAGGATTATTTTTCCATGTTTTTCCCACAAAATCGTCAAAAACTACATTCATTTTCTCCAAAGGGAAATTGATTTTTAATGATAACTTTAACAATGAGATAACAAGGTTGTGTTTGCTTCAGCCTGCATTATAAACTACATTACCCATGATGCTGTGCTGAAAATCGGAAAAGGCTAAGATATTGTTAGCTCCGCCCACTTCCATGAAGCACTGTGAATGCGCTCTACGCCCTTAAAATAATTATAGTCCCCCTGTAATCAATCATTTTTATATTGTTTATATTTGTACCCCAGAAAAATATACAGACAAAACCTGGCTGATTTTTAATGATAACATAAATAAACTACATTACCCAAAATGCTGTGCAGAAAATCGGCAAAGGCTAAGATTTTGTTAGCTCCGCCCACTTCCATGAAGCACTGCGAATGCATAATCGAGTCGATCTCTACGCTCTTAAAATACTTATAGTCCCCATGTAATCAATAATTTTTATATTGTTTATATAAAAATATACAGGAATAACCTGGCTGATTTTTAATGATAACATAAATGAACTACATTACCCATGATGCTGTGCAGAAATCACACCAATCAGAGAGTTGGAAAAGGCTAAATGCGCCAAGAGATCTCGTTAGCTCCGCCCACTTCCATCTCACTCTCAAAATACTTAAAGTCCCACTGTAGTCAATAATTGTATCCCTTAAAAATCATATTTGATCACCAAAATGACTTATTCCCAGTGGGGGAAAAAACGTCATGCCTTAAAATAGCTTGAATGTAACTTGCTTTATTTAGTACATGTGGATCTATTCTAATTAGCCCCGCCTCTATAAATATGCAAATTATCCCCACCTCAACTCAATCACACAAGCTCAGAATACCTGATCCACTCGCTCAACTTTACTGTAATAAACACTTTGAACATCACAGAACGTCAGTGAAGAAAGAAATAGTTCATCATAACATCGTGATATACATCATATACATAATTCACGTGCTATATATATATATATATATATATATAGCCCCTCCTCTATGGATATGCAAAATTAGCCCCGCTTCCATATCAACAGAAAAATATACAGGAATAATAATAATATAATCATTGGCTGCTGATTATAAAATAATATTATTATTAATTATTATTATTAGGAATAACCTGCTTCAAAGAATAGTTAATGATATGCTAAAGCTCCGCCCACACCTTGACGTGATTGGTTACAAGGTACACCAGTGATCATTTGTAAATGAGTAGCTTTATATTTCTCCATTGTCTTGCTGTTTGAAACGCTGAATGGGATTGAAGTTCTTTCCCTCACTAAAGCCCTTAAAGGTGCAGTGTGTAAGTTTTAGCGGCATCTAGTGGTGAGGTTGTGAATTGCACCCGCTCACCCCTCCCTTTCAAAGCACAGAGAAGCTACGGTGGCCAACACAGGACAAAGATGCCATCGACTGAGACGGCAGAGAGAGACGCTAGAGAAGTTTGTCCGTTTAGGGCCACCGTAGAAACATGGCGGCTTCACTGTAAGGGGACATAATGTTTGTTTCTGAATTCCGTGTTTTAAATGTTACAAGTTTCGGAATGTTCAGAGAATATAACATTCCGTAATGTGTGAAGAGTGACAGAATGGAACGTTCCGTAACATTTGTAACATTAAGAAGTAACATTTTCATAATTGAATGGGGTATTTTTGGTTTGCTGTAGTTCTTAATTCTGATTGAGCGAGCTTTTTGCAGCAGGTGCAGTCCAGACGTCCTTCAGTTTCTCGTAGCTTTTAAAGGCGCACACACCCTGCCGAGAGAAAGAACAAATAACCATCCTGACGTGACACCCTTGATCTAAAACGAAAGCCATTTACTCTCCATCAACAAATACTCCCGCACTTCTTCCTCTTAAGGTGCAAACTGAGGCTTTCTGAGCCCTTTCCATTTCCCGCCGGTGTCGGCGTGTCTGGATGTAGCGAGCGAGGGGACAGGCCCCGGATCCCCCGCTGATGGCGATGCGCTGGCTCTTTCAGTCGGGCCTGAACCCCCTGCCTCCGCTGCTCAATTACACCGCAGGCGTCTCCATCCGCTCCTCCAATTACCACACCGGCCCCTTTATTTACAACCACGTGCATACGTGAAGACAAATTGCCTGGAGATCACTCGGGCCTGCTACAATTTGGACATTTCTTCTGCCGAGATGAAGCCACTGTTGAATTAGTCACTCAGGCTGAAGAATAACACGCTTATCTTCTGTAGTGTGAACGCTTTCTGAAGGTGTGGCATACACACTCTTACAAGAAAAGAGAAAGTCACATATACACCCGTTTCGTTAGGGTTCAATTTTATGATTTAAACAGCTTATAAACATCACTAGAGCACATTGAAATAACCCGTTTTATGCAAGTATTATTTAAAGACATTTCTCCTTATATAGATTTTTTTTGGGAAGAACCCTAGAGTTATATATAGAAACCCTCTGAACATAATACAGTTCATAAATGCACAAGGAAAAGCATGAATATTTCCACAAATTCTCACACAAATGCATGTTACACCTAAATAAACGTGTGACCATCCATCCATACATGTAACATCATTCATAAACTTGACATATATATTTGTGTAAAGGTTTTTAATTTACCTGGATAAGATGCATTCGTGTATTTACGAATGGGATTTTGTAAATGTGAATTGTGCTGTGCATTTATGAATTATGTATTATTTGTGAGGCTGATCTGGCTCCATAACTGAAACTTTTTAGCAATTTAGCAAAGGCAGTGGCTATTTACACTAGTTAGATGATGTTATATTTATATATGGTGGCAGATATAATATGTTTGTACATTAAACAGTATGCAATAATAAATTATTAAATAAATGCTGCCTTATTGGGACAATAAAGCCCTTCTTAAACCTGTCCCTAACAGATAAACACACATTAGACATGCACTTTATTTCCACTTTTCAAATATTCTCTTAATTTTTATTGAAATGAAAAGCCTTTCCGATGTGATATGAGATGGGAAAAGGGAGTAGAGTTTGGCAATATTCGGCTAAATATTTTTTTAGCAAAGGAATGCAACTTACATTTAATAATGAACTGTCATGATTATTGCATGTGAATTATTTCAAATTAATTAAGTCACATTTATTTCCATAGCACTCAACACAGATTGTTTCAGAGCAGCTTCACATTATTAATAAACAAAAAAATAGCAGTTTTGGATTTGCTGAACGGTCGTTTGGTGTCTTTAGATTTGCTTGCAATCACACCTGAGGCGTTTATTATAGTGACCCTATTTGAAAGGTTCCTTATTTACATGCTTCCAAGGTCAAAAACACTTTAATTTCTCATATATACAGTGCACTTCACCTCATTTCTCAAACAGTCTCTCTAAAACCCTCCTTTCTGAGAGCTGCTCTGCTCTGATTGGTCAGACGGCTCAGTCTGTTGTGATTGGTCGACTGCTAACAACGCATCGGAAACGTCTATTACCATATCTGGATTTCAGCTCTTCCTCAGGGATACAAACAGTAACGATGGTGTCATTTTTTTCGTATCAATTCCAGCACGAGTCCTCGTTCTTTAGAAGTGAAGTGGATTCACAGCGTCTCGACATGAACAACACGAACCAAACTCTTCCAATCTCAGCGACAGCTACTGTGTTTGAGGGCGGGGCCAAGAGACGCTGTTCTCGTTCAGCCAATAGGCTGGCATTATGCAAATTAGTTACATTGTTGCACTAATCATTTTAGTTATTTTAGTACATCAAGGTAAACTAAATGAAAATGGGAAATGTTGCTGTGGCAATTTGGTGCAGTGTGTCGAGTTTATATTTTAGTTTACCATATCGGCCATTTTGAGTGTCGGCCATTTCGAATTTTGTCGTAAAATGTAAAAATTTTTTACGAACGCATTGGCGTATCGTTAGTACATCTAGATAACCTAAATGAAAATGGGAAATGTTGCTTTGGCTACTAGGCTAGCTGAAATAAAATAAGGTTTTTACCTCTAGTGCCACCAATTGCACTCACGTTTATGCTAATAACTTTTAAACCGTAATGGCGAATTCGACAAAGCGCGCCAAAATGATCATGAGGCTATATCGCCGCATCGCTTTAGCGCATTCTGACCAAAATTGGTGTGTGTTATGACAACCATGACCTGAGGCGACCTGCACAGTTTCGGTTCAGCGCCACCTAGTGTTCCGGAGATATGAAAAATCTTTTTTTGGGGCTTATAACTTCTGAATGCTAATCGTCTCTTTAGATTCGGTGCAGCATGCCGAGTTGAACGATACCCAATTTTTACCATTTCGGCCATTTTGAATTTTGTCATAAAATATAGCATTTTACGACAAAATTCAAAATGGCCGAAATTTTTGAAAATGTAAAAATTTTACGAACGCATTGGCGTATTGTTAGAACATCAAGGTAGACTAAATGAAAATTGGAAATGTTGCTTTGGCAACTAAGCTAGCTGAAATAAAATAAGGTTTTTACATTTATTTTATTTCAAGTCACACATTTTTTGTATCCGATGGCGTTCTTATTATTCTTCCATTTCTTCTTCTGCTCTGGAAGTCTATGGCAGCCCATAAAACCGCTTGTGTTAAAGTTATGAAATTTGAACTGTCACCAGAGCAAATTTGGAGTCTCTAACTCAATCCCTCTAGCGCCACCAACTGTCCAAACGTGTTTATGCTAATAACTTTTAAACCGTAATGGCGAATTCGACGAAGAGCACACCAAAATGAACGTGAGGCTATATCTCCACAACGCTTTAGCGCATTTTGACCAAAATTGGTGTGTGTTATGACAACCATGACCTGAGGCGACCTGCAAAGTTTCGGTGCAGCGCCACCTAGTGTTCCGGAGATATGAAAAATAGATTTTTTTGCTTATAACTTCTGCTTTGGCCAAAAATAACAAAACGTCTCTCTTTAGATTCGGTGCAGCATGCTGAGTTAAACAATACCTAATTTTTTGCCATATTGACCATTAAAATGCTATATTTAACGAACTTTGTAAATGAAACGAAACCGCTTTCATTTACAAATTTGAGGCAAAGCGTCTCTTGAGGCTGTATCTCTGCAGTGCTTTGACATACTTACACCAAACTTTACACGTGTCATTGTCACCTCACTCTGACCACACCACATCGATTTAGTCACAGCGCCACCTATTGGTCGAAAGTGATAAACCATTAAATCATATTACTAGTGATTGTACATTTTGCCTGAAATCATCTTAATGTGTCTTTAATTTCTCATTGTTGCAGTTGCTCCAAACTTTGTTTGTGCTTGGCCCTGATAATTACTGCTAACAGCTATATATCATGGGTTTGCCACTGACAGGATGTTGTTCTGGCTGCTTCCTGTGTCTCATGTTGCTCAGATGCCGCTACCTGTCCCCCGTCCAGGTGAATTAATGATCCGTGACCTTCCCTCAATTATGTCTCATTACCCCGCAGCCCTGAGGGATTCTGGGACACAATGGGAAGACATGAGAATTAAGAGTTGTGAGTGAAAACGAATCCTGATGGGGTTTTTCTGCTGTCCGTCTCACGTCACTCACCATCACACAAAGAGCGGCTCTGTTCGGTGGATTCACCCACACAGATTTACTACAGGAAAATCACAGTAAATGTGTCATCACACATTAACCAAATCTATGATTATAGTAATACATAGTTATTATTAACTAAAACTAAATCTATCTTTTTTTTTAATTGTTACTTGAAAGAAAATATAGCCTATATTTATTAATATTTTGAATACGTTTTTGTTTTATATTTTCACTTTGTATATTTATTAATTTTATTTTTAGCGATTGTACTTCAAATTTGAAATGTTGCAACTAACTGAGATAAAATAACTTTATGTTAGTGTATAGTTTACAAAATGACAAAATCAAAAATTTAAATAAAAACACTAAAAACTTAAAAATAAAAAGTGATTCAATAAAAAAATGGTGCTAAAATAACACTAGTTCACATTTATATTGCAGTGTTTTTTAGTATAATTAATATAATTTTATAGTATTAATATTTTGAATTCGTTTTTAATAAAGTATTTTGGTTTTTAAAGTTTTGTTTTTGTCTGTATTTATTGGTTTTGTATTTAAAACATGCATATTTATTAATTTTATTTAAATTTTAGTTTTAGCGATTCTTCAACTTTACTAAATAAAAAAAATGTGCAGCTAACAATTGAACTTAATTATAATAAAAACACTGCAGAAAAATGAACTAGTGTTATTCGTTTGAATTTTTATATATATTTTCATTTTAGTTAGTTTTAATTTTATTAACTTTACGTTAAATAAAATAAAATATTGAAATTGTTTTATTTCAGTTATTTGCAACATTTCTAATTTTCATTTAGTTAAAATTAAAGTATATGAAATTAAATTAATATACATTTAAAATGTAACTAACAAAATAAAATGAAAATTGACAAGTAAAAAGTATAAAAACTAAACCTAATTCACAATATAAATAAATACTATAAACGTATATTAATTATACAAAAAAACACTGACAAACTGAAGGCAAAAAAGTTACTTAACTAAACTAAACATAAATTAATAAAAACTAAAAAATTCAAAGTGTATTAATTACACTAAAAAAAACAATAGAAATGTGAACTAGTGTTATTTTTTATAAAATCAGTTTTTATTTTTATATTTTATGTTTTCATTTTAATTTTAAGTTTTTGTTATTCTGTTGGGTCATTTTTAATAGTACTTGTTTTTTTATGTCCATATAGTTATATATTTTTAAACAGTTTTAGTTTCTAAAGTACTATATTAAAATGTTTAGTTTGTTTTGAGTAACACAAATGTATTTCCATGCTTTAAGTTTCAGTTTTAGCTAACTATAATAACCATAATTTAACTATAATAACCATAATTTAACATACATTTTTAATTGTTACTGCAATTTCACTCTTTTTTTAAACCATATACATTTACAAACTCCGGTATAATTCATATGAAAATATAACCAAATAATGTGTCATTAAATCTCCAGTTGTATTATTTTGCGTGTTTGAAATCATTTGTCGTCCCTCTTTTTGACTTCAGTTTGTCCGATTTATTCCCAAGACACTAAAAAATGGTTGTTTCAACCCATGTTTGTGTCAAATATGGCCAAACCCAGTTGCTGGGTTCCCAATGTTAATTGAACCATTGTGTTAGTCCATATTTGACCCTAACATGGGTTGAAACAACCCCGCATTTCTTTAAATCTGAAGTGAAGCTTTCTAATCTTGAGAAATGCTCTGACATGTTGTCAATCACGAATGATGGGGTGAACCTGAGAAGTCTCCCTCCTCCTGCTCACCTGCGTCTCTCAAGCGCTGGAACAATGACCGCAGGGCCTTTATTAACATCAATTATGGTAACCCAAGACTTCAGGCTCTCACACACACACACACACACACACACACGGGCCCCAGCAGCTCCGGAGCCGGCGGAGGCCCCTCGTCTTCAGACGGCCCGCTGCCATTAAGGGCCTGCGTACAATTATGTCAAATGGTAAGATCCAGGAGAAAGCAAACCTGCCATTTGAAGTCATTGTTTTCCCAGCTGAACTCTGTGGATATGAGATGGGATTTGTTAAGCCTGCAGGATTATAACAGGAATATGTTGTCATAAATTAGGCCTTTGTGACGGTTAAGACGCTCTGGAGGTTTGATCTGCTGGCTAATGGATATATGAGGTCATAATCTCACAACTATATATGTTCTGGTTATGGATTTATGACTCTCCGATCGTTAGACTGGTTTAAAAGGCTGTTTAAGACATGATTTCTAACACTGCATCACTGTTACTCATGATCTAAATACTAATAAGACAATATGTGTTAATGAATCAAAAATACACTAAATATAGTGAAATATTATTCCAGTGTAGATCAGCTGTTCTCTATGTGAATGTACAGTAAAGTGTGATTTATTCCTGTGATCAAAGCTGAATTTATCATCATTACTCCAGTCTTCAGTGTCACATGATCCTTCACTAATCACTATAATATGAGGATCTTAAAGAGGGAATAACACGAGAAGTGCTCGATGTAAGAAATAGTGAGAGGGAAGAATTTCTTTCTTATGGAAGAGTTTTTATTAGCTTTTTTTAATATTGTCACTGTCCCTTTAAGACACGCCATTTCACTCGGCGGCCATCTTGAAACGCCACGCCATTTTCAAACGAAGTCGGTGAAAAATATCGCAGCAAAGAGGACACTGACAGAGAAGACAAAGCAGGTAACTTTTGATATGAAACAAAGTCTCAGCTTTCAAATCCTGTCAGTTTTATTACAAAACTCAAACAATAAACACCGATTTGGCGCGAGCGATCGCCTCAGGTCACGCGGCTCGATCGTCTCTTTACTACTAGTTACAGCAGCAAACAAACATGAATAAACATCTGAAGGTTTGATGAAAGATACAGAACAACTTACTGGAATTTATCATGTCTAATGTGATCGTTCAATTATTGTTTCAACCGTGGAAAGACGTCAATAAAACCGCTTGTTAGCATGGTAGCTAATTTAGAGAAGAACATTTTGCTATATATATATTTGTACTCTTATATCATTAAAATATATCATAACATTGTTATAAAACCGCATTATATTAATTGTATAAGAATGAGTTAATTTTTAAGTCCACATAAAGTTCTTTTGGTTTGATTATGTTAGTCTTACTGTTATACATAAGCTCAAAACAATGACATGTATAGTCTCTCACTAGATCAATGATTTTGATGACATCACTCTGCACTTCAGCTTCTCATTAGATTTTCTGTCCAATCAAATGCTCTCTAGAATCTGAAGTCCCGCCCCCTACATTATAATAGAATCTGAAGCTGTCACTCCTTCACACATTCACTGAATTTTTAAAATTATTTAACTGAGTTTTCATTATTATTTTTTTATATAAATTGTATTATAATAAATAAAAAATAAATAATCATTCTTTTATAATTTTCATTTTAGTTAGTTTTGGTCATTTTGTTGTGTGTTTTTGCTCTGTGAATATACACTCACTTAAAGGATTATTAGGAGCACATACTAATACTGTGTTTGACCCTCTTTCGCCTTCAGAACTGCCTTAATTCTACGTGGCATTGATTCAACAAGGAGCTGAAAGCATTCTTTAGAAATGTTGGCCCATATTGATAGGATAGCATCTTGCAGTTGATGGAGATTTGTGGGATGCACATCCAGGGCACGAAGCTCCCGTTCCACCACATCCCAAAGATGCTCTATTGGGTTGAGATCTGGTGACTGTGGGGGCCATTTTAGTCCAGTGAACTCATTGTCATGTTCAAGAAACCAATTTGAAATGATTGGAGCTTTGTGACATGGTGCATTATCCTGCTGGAAGTAGCCATCAGAGGATGGGAACATGGTGGTCATAAAGGGATGGACATGGTCAGAAACAATGCTCAGGTAGGCCGTGGCATTTAAACCATGCCCAATTGGCACTTAGGGGCCTAAAGTGTGCCAAGAAAACATCCCCCACACCATTACACCACCACCACCAGCCTGCACAGTGGTAACAAGGCATGATGGATCCATGTTCTCATTCTGTTTACGCCAAATTCTGACTCTACCATCTGAATGTCTCAACAGAAATCGAGACTCATCAGACCAGGCAACATTTTTCCAGTCTGTCCAATTTTGGTGAGCTTGTGCAAACTGTAGCCTCTTTTTCCTATTAGTAGTGGAGATGAGTGGTAGCCGGTGGGGTCTTCTGCTGTTGTAGCCCATCCGCCTCAAGGTTGTGTGTGTTGTGGCTTCACAAATGCTTTGCTGCATACCTCGGTTGTAGCAGTGGTTATTTCAGTCAAAGTTGCTCTTCTATCAGCTTGAATCAGTCGGCCCATTCTCCTCTGACCTCTAGCATCAACAAGGCATTTTCTCCCACAGGACTGCCGCATACTGGATGTGTTTCCCTTTTCACACCATTCTTTGTAAACCCTAGAAATGGTTGTGTGTGAAAATCCCAGTAACTGAGCAGATTGTGAAATACTCGGCCCGTCTGGCACCAACAACCATGCCACGCTCAAAATTGCTTAAATCCCTAAATGTATTTTCGATGCTTCAAGAGATTCTAACTAACCCACTGATGTCACACATGGACTACTGAGGATGTTTTTATGACCTTTCTGGAAAGGGTCAGTATACCGTGTGCATTTTCAGTTTGGAGTTCAGGAGATTGTCTTGACCAGGACCACACCCCTAAATGCACTGAAGGAACTGCCATGTGATTGGTTGATTAGATAATTGCATTAATGAGAAATTGAACAGGTGTTCCTAATAATCCTTTAGGTGAGTGAATATATATATATATATTTAATAAGTCTAAATAGTTTTTATTTATTTTATTTCAGTTCAGTTATAATTTAGTACAAGTTAAAATAAATGAAAATAAGAATGTTCAGTTGAAAAAATATAAAAATATAAAAAATATAATATAAAAATATTTTATTTCAGTTAATATTTTATTTCAAGCAACAACAAAAAAATATTGTATTGTTTTAATTTATTGTGGTATATTTAATTTTATTATATTTGTCAAACTAAATATTTTTTGTTGGTTCAACTTATTTTTTAAATTATTTTATGGAGTTTTTATTAATTTAGAAGACTTTTATTTTATTTCAAGCCAGAAAAAAAATATTGTATTGTTTTAACTGAAAATATAACTACAGTAAACATGACACAAAATAAAAAAACAATCCGTAACCTCGTCTGAATGTCCCACATGCCTGTCCTTCTTTTAATCCCACGTGTAGTTTATCTGAATGAAACTGGACAAGAGGCAGAATCGTCTGGAGAGCCCGGGTGTAATCCCACTGAAATGCTGTTGAATCTGCTTTCCTCGGCGTGACGCTCGTCTGACATCCGACTCCTGTATTCGTGTGTTCCCGTGTCTCCAGACGTCTGTTCCTGTCAAAGGGCAAAAACAGCCCCTCTCAGATCTATAAAAGCAGATGGGGGGCCATTACTTTCAAAGCTGCTCTATCTTTGTTTCCGGCTTTGCACGTGATAAAATATTGATGGAAAAATAGAAATATTTTGCCTGCTGCTTAATGTTGCCCATCTGAGGGGGTTAATGACTGATGGAGACCCCCCATCTCATGTTACTTGAGCTTTAGCCGTCAATGGGCTTTCACACGAACCCTGTGGAGCCGCGCGCGCTCGATCGATAGCTCTTTATCACCGTGACGTTTGGCTTTCAGACACTTCAGGCCTTCGTCTGCCTCCACTTGTGTTCTGCTGGACGACTACAGCAGATCTCCATAAGTTTACCCTTTAAAGACAGATTTCTAAGGCGTCTAAATGATTAACGCTGCTCTCACACTCAATCTGTCATCTGGCAGATATTGATATTCATATGCATTTATATTTGCATTACAAGCATCAGAAGTTCATCACTTTTTGTCCATATGTCCGTATTGTTTTCCTGAATATTACTTCATACACAGGGTTAGTTGATGTTGTTGTTATGTGTACTAATGTATTTTCTCATTGGGGATTTTTATAGATCGTGGCATTATTGTTGCATTTTTTTGGAAGTGTTTTCCATTGCATTATGAGAATTGCATTAAATAACACAAATATGATTTGCATTTCTTTTTTTTAGACAAAAATGAGAAGGGCCATGAGAAGAAGACGAGCACGTGATGGCAGACGTGAGACTGTCATTTATGATTATTATTCATGCAGGTTTAGTTTTTAGGTCCATGTATGGAAGCCCGTTTCCGCCACTAAATACAAAAATAAAAAGAGTAATTGCAACTTTTTTTCTCACAATTGCGAGTTATAAAGTCACAATTCTGAGATATAAGGTTGCAATTGCATGATATCAAGTTTTTTTTCTCAGTCAGAATTGTGACTACTCGCAATTGTGAGAAAAAAAGTTGCAATTACTCTTTTTAATTTTTTATTTAGTGGCGGAAACGGGCTTCCATATCCATGCCTATAAATACATTAAGAAGTATTATTTAGCTAAAATTGAAAAATAAATAAAAAATATTGTCCCTACTTTACTCCCATCCCTCCAAAAAAATTACAACTATTGTCCCCAAAAATAAATAAATTAAATTAAAAGTTATTTTTTTAAATATATATTGTCTCCATTTTACCCCCTTCCCAAAATAAACATAATAATAATAATTAAAATGTCTCCACTTTACTCACATCCCAAAAATAAAAAAATGAAATGGAAAGTTTTTTTTTTAAATATATTGTCCCCATTTTAGTCCCCCAAAAAAAAAAAAAAATATATATATATATATATAAAATAAATAAATACAAATTTTAAAATAAATAAAAGATTTTAAAAATATTGTCTCCACTTTACTCCCATCCCAAAATAAATAAATTAAAAGTACTTTTAAAGAAATATATTGTCCCCATTTTAAGACCCAAAAAAATAATATATATATATATATAATAAATACAAATTTTAAAATAAATAAAAGATTTTAAAAAATATTGTCTCCACTTTACTCCCATTCCAAACATAAATAAATAAAATGAAAAGTTTTTTTTTTTTATATATATTGTCCCCATTTTACCCCCTTCCCAAAATAAACATAATAATAATAATTAAAATGTCTCCACTTAACTCACATCCCAAAAAAATAAAAATAAAATGAAAAGTAATTTTTTTTTAAATATATTGTCCCCATTTTAGTCCCCCCAAAAAATAAATTATATATATATTTATAAGCCGTGGCGCATCGCTCGGTTTATTGAGCTTTATTGAGCCATATTAAAGTGTCAGAAGGAAAGCTTGATCATCTCAGTCGATATATGTATTTCCTCAGTGATTTCTGGCCTGTTGTTGGGCTTGATTTGTTTTGTGTTAGCCGGGCGTCCCGCTGGTCAGTGGTCAATAATCTCACGCTAACAGACTGTCAGACATTTCCTAATACAAAGGCATCATTACAGTCCTCCGCCTATGCGCTCCTGCCATCTAACATGTAGTATCTGGAGCCCTGAGTGCACGGTGGGATTCTCCGTGGTGTTTCTGAGGAGCTTTCAGGACAGAAAGCCTCAGGTTTTTCCTCTGATGTGTGCATATGTTTGAGAATCGGAAAGCTTTCATCGCACGTCCAGTTCCACCCACATCGGCTATAATCACTGGACGGGGCTGAATGGAAATTGACAACAGAAGTCTCTGGCTCTTAGGGCATGCTGGGAGAAGTGCACAAACAACTGCATTTACCTGTTATTACCACACAGCCACCGATGGCAATACAATGAAGCGCACACACACCTCCAGCCCGAGGAACAGGACAGGTGGAGGATAAGAGCTGGACGGATAGAAAGAGAAGGAACGAGGGAGGGCTGAGGGACGGAAAACAGCAGGACGGGGTCAAAGCGCCCCAGCGGAAAGATAGAAACTGTGGAAAAACATCCGTAATTTTCACCGCAGGGCCTCCGTGTAATTGAGTCGCTGAGAGTGTCTGTACCAGGAGGAATCAAGTAAAGTGGCCGAGGCTGCGGGCAGACGGGATGAGGAGCGGGAAACAGCGGCCGCAGCGTTTAGCTCCTGCTGAAACTTTCTGTGTTCCGGAGAATTTGCGTTTGCAAAGATCAGCATTTATCAAAAATTCACTCTGAAAAATAAACCGCTTCTTTGGGTTCCTCATAGAACCTGCTCAGTTAAAGGGACAGTGCACCCAAATATAACGCAGCTTTGCATCAGAGGAATAAATTATATTTCAAAATACGTTCAAGTACAAAACGGAATTGTAGTAATATTTTACCATTTAAAAAAAAAGAAATGTTTGTTAGATTATTAAAATATTATTCGCTCTAAAGGGGGAACATGTTCTTTTAAAGGGACAGTGCACCCAAAAATTATTCACTAAAAATACAGTAAAATTATTACATTTTTATTATCAGAAAATGACATATTTCTATGTGAATATATTTTAATATGAAAATATGCATTTATCAGCTGGAGTGATGATGCTATAAACTCAGCTTTGCATTAAAGGAATAAATTACATATTAAAATAGGTTCAAGTATAAACTCAAGTAGTTATTTTAAATTTTAATTTACAATATTTTCGATAGATTATTAAAATATTATTCGCATTAAAGGGGGAAAATGTTCTTTTAAAGGGACTGTGCACCCAAAAATTATTCACTAAAAATGCAGTAAAAACTGTAAAATTTTATATATATATAAAATTTTACAGTTTTTACTGCATTTTTAGTGAATATATATATATATATATAAAATAAATTAAATCTAAAATGACAGATTTCTATGTGAATATATTTTAATATGAATAATATTTTATATTTCAGCTGGAGTGATGATGCTATTAACTGAGGTATTCAATACATACCTCTGTTTTTAACCACGGGGTTCGGTTCGGTTCGGTTCTGATGGCTTGTCTCACAAATTTTTTGTTCTTAGGCGATAGGAACAGCAAGAGGTTAAAGAGAAAAAATACTATTTTTTTATTGCAATACTTTCTTTATTTTACTTTAAAGAATTCAAAAAACTTACTTAAACTTAACTTTACTAAACTTTACACATTCCTAGTGTATTGGATAATATAAAATGAATATATATATAAGATTTACACTGGCGGCTGTACAGCAGCATTTAAGTATGAAATTGAATAAATGTAAAAATAAAACACTCCACAGACTTCACTATAAAATATCCATTGATTCTTATTAAAGCTGCTGTATTAGTTTTTCAGTCAAGAGCAGTGGGTGATTTTCTCTTTGTCTTTTGTTGTTGTATTAACATTAAAGGGATATTTCACTCAAAAATGAAAATTCTGTCATGAATGAATACAGGTTTGAAACAACATTAGAGTGAGTAAATAATGAGCTCATTTTAGAGGTGAACTGTCCCTTTAAGGACCGCGTGTTCACTGTAGGCTGCCCTGTTGTCAATTTAAGACCTGCGTGCATTTAATATACAGACACGACTGCGATTTTACTGTCACTTTAGGCATAACCGACTGTGTTTATGTTCACCGTGTGTGTATTTGACAGTATTAGTCCAGTAATCCCGTGTTTGACAGGCGTTTAGTGCTCATGTTAAAACAGTGTTTTTAACGCATGCATATGATGAACTGGTGATTGTGAATAACTATAGTGTCCCGTGAGGATAACTCTACCACTAACCTGTGATGGGAATGTGTGTCGCGTTGTTCAGTATGTTGGGATGGAGGCAAATTATAGAAAGTGTGGAAAAATAATTGATTAAATGCGAAACCGAAAAAAACACAATTCACAAGCGCGTATTGAACCGTGAATGCTGTACAGAACAGTTCAATATTATATTGAGAATTGTGGCATCCCTAATATATATATACAGTATTTTCGATAGATTATTAAAATATTATTTGCACTGAAGGGGGACATGTTCTTTTAAAGGGACAGTGCACCCAAAAATTATTCACTAAAAATACAGTAAAAACAGTAAAATTTTATATATATAGAAGTTTAATCTAAAATGACAGATTTCTATGTGAATATATTTTAATATGAATATTTGTATATTTTTATAATCCAAAATAACAGATTTCTATGAATATCCACATAACTATTTCTTTTCGATAGATTATTAAAATATTATTTGCACTAAAAAGGGGAACATTTTTTTTAAAGATACAGTGCACCCAAACAATATTCACTAAAAATACAGTAAAACCAGTAAAATTATTAAATAATTAAATCTTAAATGACAGATTTCTATGTGAATATATTGTAATATGTAATTAATTCCAGTGATCAAAAGCTGAACTTATTATCTGGAGTTATGATGTTAAACTCAGCTTTGCATCAAAGGAATAAATTACATATTGAAATACGTTCAAGTACAAAATACTTATTTTAAATTGTAATAATATTTTTTAAAAATTAAAAAGAATGTTCGTAATAAAATTTAAAATAAGGGGGAATAAAATGTATTTTAAAGGGACAGTGCACCCAAAAAATATTCACTAAAAATACAGTAAATAAGGTACAGGCAGTAAAATTATGAAGTATTTTTACAATCTAAAACAACTGTTCTTTAGATTATTAAAATATTATTCGCACTAAAGGGGGGGAATTTTCTCTTAAAGGGACAGTGCACCCAAAAATGAAAATTCGGTCATCATATACTCGCCCCCAAGTTGCTCCAAATGTGTGTGAATCTCTTTATAGAAAATAATATATGGAAGTCAATCAACTGTTTGGTTACAGATCATCTTTAAAATATCTTCTTTTGTGTTCGACAGAAGAAAGAAACTCACACAGCTGTGGAACAACTTGAGGGCGAGTACATGATGACAGAATTTACATTTTTGGGTGCACTGTCCCTTTAAGAGAACAGTTTTTTCTCCACCTTTAGTGCAGATAGTATTATAATAATCTCAGAGGAACTTTTTTTTCTCTATTACATAAATGAAAACCTTCATTTCCAAATTGGCATCTGCTAAAACAAATAATTTTTTAATGTTTTAGAAAAAAGTCTCACCCTCACATATGCAAAAAAAAGTTGATCAAAAATACAGTAAAAAAACATTTGCAAAACAAAATGACAGATTTCTATGTGAGTATATTTTAAAATGTAATTTATTCAAAAGCTGATTTTTCAGCTGGAGTGATGCTATAAACTCAGCTTTGCATCAAAAGTTCAGGTTAAACAGTTATTTTAAAATTGTAATATTTAACATTTTTACTGTATTTTTGATTAAATAAATGCAGCCTTGGTGATTAGAAGAGACTTAAATCTTAATTATTCCTAACGTTTGTATAGTTTATGCTTGCCAAATATGATCTAGTTCTTCACATGTCGGCTCACGCAGTCGCTGTGCTCTGATATTAGTTGAGTTTTCACTGTTATCAACATATTTCACATGAGAAGCGTCGTTGGTGAACTTTGCCTCTCTGTTCAGGAAATCAAGGCCATGCGGTGATAATTCGGCTTCAGTGATTGGACAGCTGGCCAGAATCAAACGTAGCGTTTGTAAAGTGGACATGTCTCTCTCCAGATCTCACGGCTGTGGATTATGACACAGTGATTATGTATGCAGAATTGCAGACGTGGATATTCGAGCAGCCCTTTGTGTCATAACTGCTTGCAGAAGACCCACAATTACTGATGCACTTTTAGCCCTTGAGCACAAGCGCTCACACCTGCAGATAATGTCAACCCTGGTCTTTAATTCATCTGTGTCTGTACGGCATGAGAACTCGAGATCACGTCCTGCGCCAGATCTCAGTTTCATTGGTCAGGAGCGTAACAGCAGTGATGAAACGCCTCGGGTCAACAGGTGGATGGAAAGCAATATCTCAATGGGCCGGTTTATGAAGCAGTCAGCATGCATGTGTTTGAAGAGTCTTTTATTGCTCGTGCGAAAATTCCCAAAACACTGTATTGCCAGAAGTGCCACTTTAATGCACATCCCATCTTATCCGTACGGTTTAATATGGAGTCGGCCCACCCTTTGCAGCTCTAACAGCTTCAGCTCTTCTGGGAAGGCTTTCCTCAAGGATTAGGAGTGTGTTTATGGGAATTCTTCTAGAAGCGCATTTGTGAGGTCAGGCACTGATGTTGGACGAGAAGGCCTGGCTCGCAGTCTCCGGTCTAATTCATCCCAAAGGTGTTCTATCGGGATGAGGTCAGGACTCTGTGCAGGCCAGTCCAGTTCCTCCACACCAAACTCGCTCATCCATGTCTTTATGGAGCGACGCTTTGTGCACTGGAGCGCAGTCATGTTGGGACAGGAAGGGGCCGTTCCCAAACTGATCCCACAAAGTTGGGAGCATGAAATTGTCCAAAATGTCTTGGTGAAGCATTAAAAGTTCCTTTCACTGGAACTAAGGGGCCAACCCCTGAAAAACAACCCCACCCCATAATCCCCCCTCCACCAAACTTTACACTTGGCACAATGCAGTCAGGCGAGTCCCGTTCCCCTGGCAACCGCCAAACCCAGACTCGTCCATGGGATGGTCAGACAGAGAAGCGTGATTGGTCACTCAGAGAACACGTCTCACTGCTCTAGAGTCCAGTGGTGGCGTGCTTTACCCCACTGCATCCCACGCTTTGCATTGCTCTTGGTGATGTAAGGCTCGGATGAGCTGCTCGGCCATGGAAACCCATTCCATGAAGCTCTCTCCGCACTGTAACTTTTTTTTATAGGCAAGGTCAAGCATTTAAGCTTTAAAACTCATCCAAAGAATTTGTATACAATTACTCTAGACAACATTTTAAAAATAAAATTAAAAAATGATTTGATTTGACTTCATTTGGGCTGATTAAGGGAGCCACACCACCAGACCTTCGGGTGGGTTTGAGTGTCAATTGGGTTTTGTTACGCAACCCAGCTCCCGAAAGTCTCTCCTCATTTGCATGAAGTTCCCATATCTCAGGGGTTCTCAACTCTGGCGCTCCACTTTCCTTCAGCGTTGAGCTCTCCGAGCCTAATCAGACCAAAACACACCTAAACAGGTTATTCAAGGGCTTCAGGAATACTGGCAAGTTGAGTTTGATCAAGGTTGGAGCTGAACTTTGCAGGAAAGTGGACCTCGAGTGGCAGGATATCTCAGCTTCGTCGCGGCGCTCATCCCGTCACCAATGGCCACTGTCGCTCGCGTCACCGGGAACGAATGGGATGGCATCGCTTTATCCCTACATGTGGAGGAACAGGGCAGTTCTTACACCTACATCTGAACACTAACTGACCTGTAATGAGAAATGCTTTGTAATTTCCATTTTTAGTTTAAATGTAGACTAATAACACAACTTGCATACACATAACACATTATCACAGGTTTATGAATCAAATCTGTTAAATTAATAAAGGCCTTCTGAAGCAAATCGATGGGTTTGTGTATGATAAATATCCATATATAACACAGAGCTTCTGGCGGACCGCCTTCTGTAATCACTATCTATAAAACACTCTAACACACACACACACACTCTCTCACACACACACACACACACTCACTCACTCTCACACACAAACACACACACACACACACTCCTCAAACACACACACATTCGCACTCTCTCTCACACACACACACACTCACTCCTCACTCACTCACTCACACACACATACGCACTCTCTCACACACAAACACACACACATACGCACTCTCTCACACACAAACACACACACATACACACTCTCTCTCACACACACACACTTTCTCACACACTCACACACACTCACTCACACACACACATACGCACTCTCTCATACTCTCTCACACACACTCTCACACACACACACACACTCTCACAGACAAACACTCACAAACACACACACTCTTGCTCACACACACTCACACATTCGTATTCTCTCTCACACACACACACACACACACACTGCCCCTGCCCCTAAAGCAGAACCATCACACACACACACACTGCCCCTGCCCCTAAACCGAACCATCACACACACACACACACACACTGCCCCTGCCCCTAAACCGAACCATCACACACACACACACACACTGCCCCTGCCCCTAAACCTACCCATCACACACACACACACACTACCCATCACAG